>VYZW01035580.1:107008-125663 GCA_013401315.1 Balaeniceps rex | reverse complement strand
ACCCTACAGCGCGGCTGGGGGAGGAGGGGGCCGGGGGGCATGGAGGAGGGCGGGGCCTCTCCCACTTCCGCCGCGGAGGAATGTGCGACGAAACTCGAGACATTCACTTCCGGTGCTGGAGGGCCGTTTCGCCCATTGTCTGAGCCGGACGTCAGGGGGAGGGCCGGGAGCCCCGCCCCCTCCGCAGTCCCCGCCCCTTCCACAGGCCCCCGCCCCCTCCGCAGGCCCCGCCCCGCGGCGGCCGTTGGGCCCGGGGAGGGGGAGGGGCGGCCTGCCGTTCCCTCAGGGCCCGCGGGGACGGGGGCCCGCGCTGCCCGTCGAGGGCTGCCCGAGCCCCTAGGTCGCGTCCCCGGGCAGCTGGTGCCCAGCGCCTTAGGCGGGCTCTCATCTGCTGGTGTTCCACTTGTGCAGAAAAGGAGCCGCCGGCAGCGCGGCGCTCGTGGGGGGCCGCCGGTCGGCCCCGGGCCGGCACCGGAGGCGTCTGGTGGGTGCCGTCCGTGCCGGCCTGTCTTTGGGACCCTGCGAGGCGGCTGTTCCGGCCACTCTTTGAGTTTCGTCTGGGCTAACCAGCGCTAACGCCAGTCAGCGTACGTTTCTGTGGGCAGCTCTGCCACCTCTGGCCCAGAGCGTCCCTCTCGCTGGTGCTCCATTATGATCCATTATGAAGGCCGGTCAGTAGGTTACGAGGTTGTGTCAAGTGCTCCACAACCGACCCCCAACCTCTGTGTTACGTACAGATACTCTGCTGATCATACAGAATGTTTTGTTTCCAAAGTCAAGTACTCACAAGTTAGAACTCGCCTGGTACCTCTTTTACCTACCCATTACGACAGTCTTCAAAAAAGAATTGCGTGGGTTTTGTTTTTTTTTTTTTAACCACAACCGTGCCTTCCATGTTCACCATACTCCACACCTCACTTTATTCTTACTGTTTATTCCAGCCTTGGCCCCAGTGTACTATTTCAGAAAAAGTTAATTTCCTCCCCCTGTTACTCTGAGGCTTACAGGATCGGCTTCAGACAAATACATTATCTGTGTCACTTCCCTGCCAAATTGAAGAGGTGTCACCCACATTTTGCATATGGGAAACAAATGGCTCCAACGTGAATGGTTAATTTTGACAAAAGTTACCGGTAGGAGCAAAATGATCCTATAAAACACTGAGTTTACCAATGGTTATTGCGTTGTTGCAATGTCTTCTTGTATTTTGCAGGGGGTTCGTGACATGGATGCCTGATAGTTTTATAACTGTAAAAGCACATGCAGTGCAGATGTTTCCTTACCAATATCTAGAAATTCTATTTCTACATACTCCTGCAGTCTTTTTTCGTTTAGTATTTAGTTGTGTCTCTCTTCTGATGAGCTGTACCAGATTCTTTTGAGGCAACGTATGTGTATGTGCATACGTATTGTATTCCCAACAGCAGAATCACCAACATAGCCAGTTTCCAAGATAAGCAGGGATTTAGCCAGGAATACCAGAGGGCGAAAACTCCATGCTAGAAAGCACCTAATCCATGCAAAAGCTTTGTTTTGAGAACCAGTCTTTTGCTAATTTCCTTCTAGACTGTTCAAGGTTTTTTCAGTTTTACGTTAATACGTTTGGGCTAGTGGAGGGCTCTGGGAGGCACTGCTGGGAAGGGTGCAGGTTTTTCTAGCAGAGTAAAAAGCTAAAAATCCCAAATAACCAGTGAGGGGCCATTTTTTCATTTTACCAGTTCTGCAAGATACCCTTTTTGCAACAGAATTTTATGCTTTTCTCCGTTACCCTCTCTGGTCTGGGGGCTGAAACACTGGGACTTGTGTACCCCACGTCAGTCTTTATCCTTCTTGGTCATCTGGAAGTATTTATCACTACCCTGAGAGAAGACTTCAGCCCCTTCTACGATATATCCAACTGCTTTTTGAGAAGCGGAGAGAGCAGCTAGTCTAACCAAGGATAATAGCAGCCTTTCCTCTGGGCTTTGCCCAGAAAATGATCTACCCTTCTCTTTTCTCTGTTTATTGAGAAAATTGATTTGAAGAACCACCTCATAGTTTTGTAAGTAAGCCTAGATTTTGGGGGGGTTTTGGTAACACAGAAAGTCCATTTGTTTAAAGAAACACTTCAGAAAAAAAGCTGGCTTATTAGTGTGCAGGTTTTTTTCCAGCACATTTAGCAATTGAATTAGGAAATAGTGAGTTGGCATAAATTGTGAGAAGAATACTGAGCACTGCTGGGTATGGGAAGATACATGGGGGGGATGAAGAGGCTGAAAAGCATCTAGATTATCTAAAAAATACATGTGGATATTCAGCTAGAATTTGAACCTGTGAGCGCTTCACAACCCGTCTTTTGTCCAGTTCACTTTCAAAGAAAAATGGATGTTTGGATTTGGGTTTTTTTTTGCCGCTGCTGATGAAATGAGTTCCCACTGCAGGTTGTATTGATCTTACCCGAAGCCCTGAGCCCTCCCATCATACAAGCAGGGTTACTAAGTGAAGGCCCCCATCTTTCTTCCCCAAATTCCCCGCTCACACCCCCCCGGGACGGCCGGCAGGCTAAGGTAAAGCTCCGCCACCGCCCCGCCCACCCCGCCGGCCGCGCACGCGCAGTGCCCCCTCCCCCCCCCGCCGGCGACCCAAGGACTACAACTCCCAGACGCGCCGGCGCGGAGCCCCTGGCGCCCGTGTCGCCAGCGCTGATTGGTAGAGATGGTCGGCGCGGCATGGAAGGCTGCCTGTGATTGGAGGAGGCGGCGGGCGGCAGGTTCCCTCGCCGTTTAAGTTGTGGAGGGTCAGTTGTGGCGGTTGTTTTGCCGTTGGCGGCCTCTCTCAGTAGAGGACTGCGAGGTGACGGCGGTGGCCGTGTGCGGGTGGTGCCGGCCCCCTCCCGCGCTGCCTCGGGAGCTTGTCCCTGGCAGACCCCACGGCCCAGGGGCTTTTCCGCGCGGCTGTGGCCGTTCCTAGCGGGGCCTACAACGCGTCCTAGCTCGTGTTTCCGCCGGGCGCTCCTACCTCTGCCAGCCTCCCGGGGTACCCGGGGCCGCAGGCGGCACGGCTGAGCCCCGGCTCGAAGCTTCAGTCCCCTGCCCGCGGTGAGCCCGGCCCTTCCGCAGGGGCGCCATGAGCGCGAAGGACTGCTCTCCGGGGACCTCCCCTCGCTCCAGAAGGTAGTGTGGGGGCTGCCTCCGTAGTTACCCCGCGCCGAAACTGCTCTGCGGGCTCTGGCCCCGGACCCCTTCCCTTTCTGTCCAGTAGCTAGGCTTAACGTAAGGTACCGTTTTGTCCCCTCTTGTACCTGCTGACCTTCCTTATCCTTATGCCTTTCCATTTCTACTGTTCTTTAGTTCAGTAATAAAGTATTCACCTTGTGCCTGTGTTACCTGTTTTCTTCTGTTGGTGTTACTTATTTTTCCAAGTGTGTTGTTTAAGGTATTTCTGGGCACAGCTGGTGGGAAAGTTCCTACATGAAATAATCATATTATTGCATATTTAATACTTTCCTACAGTGCCAGGAGTTGGCATGTTTTCATGGATCTAGCACATGGGGTTCTGATCTAAGCAGCTTTGGTGAGCTGGTCCATAAAGGTTGCTGCTGCCTCAAGTGTCACCTGCCAGATCACTTCATGATCAAAGTTCTGGCACTGGCTCCACAATCAGATTCTAGACTGTGTTTTTATTAAGCAGATCTTTAGTAAAGAAGCTTCTTGGCTTTAATTCTGTTACTCATGCTACCATTAAAAAAAAGTGTTTGTCAGACTAACATAAATCGTGAAACACTCTCCAAGAGAATTTTGAACTCTGTGCAGCTCTACTTGCAAATTTGGTGCTTGTTTGAGCAGATTAAATGTTTGAATGCAGTAAGCATTGCTTAAAAGAAAAAATATTACACACACATATTCTTGATCTGATTTATGTAATGTTGACATGCTTTCCATTTAGTACCTCAACAAAAGATTCAAGAATCTGGAAGCTTCTATTTGACTATGAAGGGTGGACAAACTGTGGATAAGAACATCAAGTACACCAGAGAGGAAAGCATGTAGATTCCTAGACCTACACCTTAAATTATGATGGCTCATGCATTAGCTAACCTGAGTTATTGTTGTTATTCAATAGTCTTTCTTTAGAAAGTGTTTTTCTCTGGATATCAGATAGTGATTGTGTCATAGATTATGTCTTCCTGTTTATCTTACAGTGGCTGCTGCTTCTAATTGCACAACAATGGACTTTTTGTCCCCTTTGTTCTCTCCTCCTTTTCTTTCTTCCTTTCATGTTCACCCTCCCCAAATAACCTATTCGAGTTCCCTTCCATAACATTTTTCTTTCTCCCTTTTCCATCAGTTGGCCCCATCTCCACAGTATAGTAAGCCTGCAAGCTGTTCTATATCAAAGCTTTTGGTTCTCCTAAATGCCGTGATCTCCTGTTAATACCCAGAGCACAGACAAGCTAATCTGTCTTTGAAATTGAACCTGTGTTAAAATTGAAAATCTATTTTTAACTATTTTAGAAAGTTTTTACTTTATTGTCTGAAGCTTACATGTCACTAGAAACTGTTTCTGTCTAGGCTGGCAACCCCCCATGTCTCATCCAGATATGCTAGTTCTCAGTCTCCAACTCAGGAAAACTTTACTCCTCTCCCTTCAATCAATGAGCGCTTGGCCTTTCTCCATCCCTCCTGGGAGCTGCTGGAATACTACCACAAGAAGATTGCTGACTTTGATGATGAACATGAGGATTTGGTAAAAAGGCTGGAGAGATACAAAGAAACATATGATGAGCAGGTTAGGAAAAGAGTTTTTGAATGATGATGGACACATATCCTTACACAAACTTAATATTTTTCTTCAGTTGAAAACTCAGCACAGGTGGTCTTAAGATTCACCAGTAATGTGGAAGAACTGAGCTAAGACAAAATAAGTAGATTTCAGGGTTTGATTGTAAAATCTAGCTCTCTGTCCTCTGTCAAAACAAACAGAAACATACCTATAGGATATTCTTCTATTCTTAAGTTATTATAGTTTGGTTATATCTTCACAGTGGGTTGTTTGTTTCTGTTTTTTTAAATTAAAGCCTGAGTTTAGATGCTCAGTTCCCCTGTTGGCCAGCTTCTTTCCCTGGTTTCTCATAGTGAAGAATGAGGCTCTTTTGTCCAAATTTAATGGGCTTTGAGATACGGGTATAATTTGCATTTACTGCAATGGAATTCATAACTTGGCCATAGGCTGTTAAGCAGTATACTACATAGCAAATAAATGTGAATTCAAAAGAAACTCCAAAACCTAAAAATCTTTGCCTTTTAAGAAGAAGAAATCTTACAGAATATCTGTAAGTGCTCTGATATGCCTTACAGCATGTGTCTGTCTAGCAGTCATCTTTGTAATTGTGAATGACCCTTCGGGAATAGAATGATCACTTCTGAGGTGATTGAGGTGCCTCCTCAACTGCTGGCCATGCTTGAAGCAGCCAGAAACCCCTCGGGAAATATGTGGTGTGTAAGTTACTTTCATTCAACATATGGGAAAAAGAGGGGCAGGTTCCAAAATAATGCCTTCTCTCCCACGGGAATGGTTTTCTGAAAGGTTTCTTAGTTTTCCACACCAAGTAGGAAATCATTAATGAAACTTAGTAACTAGCCAGATTTCTCACTACTAAACCATACGGATATCTTAATGTTTATTCTTCAGTAATTTCTTTTAAGAGTAAGTGCTATTACAGAGGCTTTACTAGGTTTTTGTTGATGTCCAACTCCCCATACCTGTGCCACTTTGACTGCCAGTGCAGAAGTGCAACCACTGGAAACTGGAGACCCCAACTTAGGCCTTATTTGACTCTTGTATAGTGACAATGATTCTTAGGGCTCTGAACTCCCTGTTGAAACATTTTTCAATAATTTTTCCAATACTGCCCTCATCTGGGCAAAGTTCATAAGATAATAAAATAATTCCCTTGAACTGGCAGTTGTTCTATATCAGTTACAGGCTTAGGGCAGAAGCAGTTTGAAGTTTGTAAGTGTTGCCCAATGCTCTGTATCATTTCAAGTACCTCATTCTCTCTACCTAGCACAAATTGCAATGGGAAGTACGTCAGCGAGAAGAGGAGATTGCAGAGTTGCAAAAGGCTTTGAGTGATATGCAAGTCTACCTCTTCCAGGAGAGGGAACATGTCCTTCGTCTTTACTCAGAGAATGACCGGCTGAAAATCAGGTGTGCTGTCTTCGATGGTGGGCTGGGTCACTGGCAGTAGCAATTGCATGCATTATATTCTAGTTCTCACCCAGATCTGGAGTCTTCAGAGGAGCAATAATGCCACACTTCCCAGGGAGGGCTGCTATGAAATCATACCAATCTTGGAGGTGGAATGCAATCTGTTGAGCTGCTAAATATGTTTCCACTTATCATTTTTCCTATTCCAGTAGTAGAAGGAAGAGCAGAAGTTGAACATAGATCTAGATTTGAATTGTGAGTTGCCAGTTTGAATGTGGAGGTTCTGATTTAAGCAGACTGTTGTGGGTTGACCCTGGCTGTACGCCAGGTGCCCACCAAAGCTGCTCTATCACTCCTCAGCTGGACAGGGGAAGAAAAAATATGATGAAAGGCTTGTGGGTCAAGATAAGGACAGGGAGATCACTCAGCAACTACCACCACAGGCAAAACAGACTCGACTTGGGGAAATTAATTTATTACCAATCAAATCAGAGTAGGATAATGAGAAATAAAAACAAATCTTAAACACCTTCCCCCCACCCCTCCCTTCTTCCCGGGCTCAACTTCACTCCTGATTTCTCTACCTCCTCCCCCCAAGCAGTGCAGGGGGATGGGGAATGGGGGTTGCGGTCAGTTCATCACATGTTGTCTCTGCTGATCCTTCCTCCTTGCTCGCTTCCCCTGCTCCAGCATGGGGTCCCTCCCATGGGAGACAGTCCTCCATGAACTTCTCCAAAGTGAGTCCTTCCCATGGGCCGCAGTTCTTCACGAACTGCTCCAGCGTGCAGTCCTTCCACAGGGTGCAGTCCTTCAGGAGCAGACTGCTCCAGCGTGGGTCCCCCACGGGGTCACAGGTCCTGCCAGCAAACCTGCTCCAGCATGGGCTCCTCTCTCTGCATGGGTCCACAGGTCCTGCCAGGAGCCTGTGCTGGCTCTCCATGGGGTTGCAGCCTCCTTTGGGCATCCACCTGCGTGAGGTCCTCCACAGGCTGCAGGTGGATATCTGCTCTGCTGTTAGCCTCCATGGGCTGCAGGGGGACAGCCTGCCTCACCATGGTCTTCACCATGGCCTGCAGGGGAATCTCCGCTCCAGCGTCTGGAGTGCCTCCTCCCCCTCCTTCTTCACTGACCTTGGTGTCTGCCTGGTTGTTCCTCTCACATATTCTCACTCCTCTCTATGGCTGTGGTTGCTGTTGTGCAGCAACTTTTTCCCCCTTCTTAAATGTGTTACCACGGAGGCAGTGCCGCCATTGCTGATGGGCTTGGCCTTGGCCAGTGGCGGGTCCATCTTGCAGCTGGCTGGCATGGGCTCTATCGGACATAGGGGAAGCTTCTGGCATCTTCTCACAGAAGCCACCCCTGTAGCCCCTGCCCTACCAAAACCTCGCTGCACAAACCCAATACACAGACCTTGCACCTGCCTGGCAAAACTTCCTCCCTCAGCCCTAAAAGCACTTAAGCTCAAATAGAAAATACAGACCAAAGCAAATAGTTTCCCCTCACTCTATGAGATCGTGTTGACAGCCACTGCTTTTTAATGCCATTTGGTTGGTGAACTGGAAATATAACCTGCTGTACCAGACTGCCAGTGGCAAAAGAGTTCCCAACCTTCTTCAGAACATTTGTGGGTGATAATACCAAGTTTTCTGTTAAAGTTCTAAGAACTTAAGTCAAAATGTGCGTTGGTATGCTTTGGCACTTCTCAGGAGCGTGACAAAAAGTCTGATACAGCCCTTAATGTAGTTTGCTTTAAAAATAATGGACACTTACGATCTGTTGAATGAAGTATCTGAAAGAATTTTAGATAGTTCATAACTCTGGAATGCAGACTCTTTACCAGCATGTTGCTATTGCTGTTATCAACCTATGTAGTATTGTCATATTTGAAAAGAGGAATGCTCCAATGCTCCCCAATGCCAGTGGAATTGGTGGTGGTGTTATATTGGCAACATCAGTAATGTCTTTGGGAGTTTGTTTTTAAAGCAGTATTCTCAAGAACTGCAACAGCTTGGAAAACTTGTAAGCCTTAACAAGTAAACTAGAAGGACAGTGTGTCACAATGTCTTGATGTACTTAAAAATAGCAATGTGCTGACCACTTGCTTTGAATTCCAGGGAATTGGAGGATAGAAAAAAAATTCAACATCTCCTGGCTTTAGTGGGAACAGACAAAGGAGAAGTTACATATTTTCACAAGGAGCCTCCACATAAGGCAAGTTCCATTTTTCTGTAGAACAGCTCTGCTTTTGATTGTAACATGGAGATCTGTACCCCAGAGGCTGACCATAGACCAGATCTGTCCTGGAAGTCAAAAGTTGCTGAATGAGCCCAAAGCAGGAAGGATCTTGTAGCTCTGTAGCAACATCAGGTTTTAGTATAGCTGCTGACAGATAAGTAAGAACAAGCACACTGGAAGTAGGTCCTCTTAGCATCAGTCCCCTACTACCTTCAGAACATACCTCCAGATCAGTCTGCTAAATGTCGGATAGGAGTCTGAAGCCATCTGGCAAATGGTCATTGAGAAGTTGGAGAGAACACCACAAAGAGAAAAAGAAAAAAAGGAAGTGCAGAAAATGACCAGGTGCAGTGTCTGAAGATCAGCTATCTCAGAGTGCCTATCTCTTGGGGCCTCAGTAAAGAATAAAGCTGTGTTGAGGTTGCAGCAATTTCCTGGGCAGGAGACTGCAGAAGAGCGATCCCCTCTAGGCAATATTGTATTGCATATTTCAGAAATAATGTCAAATTGATTAAATGGCAGTGCATATGAAGTGCAGTGTAGTTGAACCTACTTAAAAAAGTCATGAATCATGAATGATTTGGACATAGAGAGACTATGATGGAACATATCTTGGCAAAAGGTGCAGAAAAAGGCTGAAATATGCTGCATTGTTTGTGGTTGCTCTGCACTGCTCAAGCAGTTCAAAAATCTCACAGAAACTTTACAATTCCCTGATACAGGGTAGCTCTAAAATTAGGCCTATTATATAGCATTGACCTCAACATAAGCATTGGGGTTATAACCTGCTCCCTTATGGCCTCCTGTTTTTGTTAAGTGGGTTTCAGTTCAACAGTTGAGTTGTTTCAATAGTTTTATCAGTTAGCTTTTATCCCAGGCTTGTTCAGTAGCTTGAGTGAATGTGCTGATAAGTCAAGCTTCATGTTTCTCTGTCTTGCTAAGGAAAGAAGGAGTATGAAAGAAGGAAATTACATAATCTTCATCTTCACCTTCCTCTTCTCCTCTCTGTCCCCAAAATGCTCCTTTTCCTGCTGAGGGTGCTGATTTTCATCCTAATGAAGCCAGCAAAGGCAGGATTACTTTCCAGTTGTTTCGGTGAAAAAAATAGAGGCAGAAATGGCAAAACTCAGCCATGATAAAGGAAACTTTTCAACACGGACATTACACTTGTGAATGTCTTCCTTGTCTTGTGGTAGAAGTAAGGTAATGATATTCTTTTGGATATCTCGTTTTACTCTTTAAGATTTATTCTTGACCATTGCAACTTTGGAGAAGTCAGATGTTCAGCGCAGATATCTAATCTTGTTTCCATAGGTTACTGTTCTGCAAAGGCCAGCTAAGTCCAGAGAGTCGCATGAACGAAATGATACTTCTAGAACAGGTACCACACCAAGCTGATTAACAGCAGCTTGGCTATTGATACTTGTTTCTCTGTGTGTTTGTGTCCAGTATACCAAAATAATTCCTTACTGTGAATACTTTGGTATACCTCCATTAAGTTCCCTAAATGTATCCATGTGTACATACGTATACATGCAGTACTCTTGGCTTCCCTTCAAAATCTTTTAAAATAACCTGATCTGGCTCTCATGTCCATGATCTGCTCAGCTAAGGAAGAGGCTGGTATGACTGTGGAATGGCTGTTCTGGAACTATGCAGGTACCAAATGGATAGGCACCCTTAGCCACAGCCATTTCAAGGTGTGAGGTTCTGCCTGCCTTTAGTGTAGACAGTAGTGTGGGTCTGTATGCCTACTTACTGATTTTCTCTTTTGAAAGAACTGCCTCTTCCAAATTGACTGCAATTAGCTAACAAGCTCAAAAACTCATTCAAGGCTTGATGCTTGTGCAGCTGTGTCATCTGCCTATTCATCATTTATTTAAGAAAATTTGTTAAGTTTGCTTTCTATATATGCCAAGAAAATTAGTAGGTTGCCTAAATATTGTGGTATGATAGTGTGGGATGAAGGTATGTGATCACTGTAAGTTCTGAAACTCTTTTCTTCCAGCTAGCTCTCCTAGAAGTCCTTGTGACTGTAGCAGTGGCAAGCTTTCTCCTGTTCTTGTAGGCCTGCCAGAACATACAATATTTCATGCTTGGAAAGGTATTGCAGGTAGATTGGAAAACCCTTTTCTACTTCTGTTACCTTTCTGCAATAGGCACCAAAAGGAGCACTTCAAAACCAGCAGCCAAAGGAGAGAAACCAGAAAGTCCTGAGAGGTATCAGAGAGATAATCAAACACTTCTACTTCAGGTAAAATCATTTGCCAAGGACATAATTCCTGGCTGTCCAGGAAATTATGATAGACAAATATGCTGTCTGCTTAGATAAGACGTAGACATACCAATTTTATCAGTCCCCACATCTTAGTATGGATTCCCACTTCCTATCAGTTTACTTAGCTGTTTCTTTGTGATGAATGTAGGCTTAGATTTAAGAACATGGGTCTGTTCTGGAAGCTTTACATAAGCAGATGTTCCAGCAATGTCAACTGGAATGTGTTGCCCTTAAATATAGAATGTGTAATTGATGTTATCTCCCATCATTTGATTGTGACTATGAATTTACATTAAACCCACAGAAGATCTGCAGGGTTGGGTATTTTGTGGAAGTCTGACAAAAGCAATGTGTCTGAGACAGAATTAGGCAGCCCCGATAAGGTGCACTAGTACAATGAAACATTGCCTTTGCTAGACTTCAGTGAAAGATAGGGTGTAGATAGCATGACAGAATGAAAGATAAAATGTATAGAATCATGAATTGGGGAAGATACCAGAAGCTGTATGTAAAGCATGAGGAAGGATGAGTCAAGAAAAACAAATTTAAAGCAAACTTGAACAGCAGATAGAATTTTTTTTTCTTTTCTTTTTGTTGTTGTTGTTGTTCAAGGGCAGTGGTGACTGACCTAGTGGCCACTTAGCTGTCTAACAATATTTATTCTGGAGCAAAAGCATCATACAAAATTGTCGTAAAAATAAGCGATCTAAATACACGCCAAGTTTTTTCACATAGTTTCTTACACATAGGCCAGATGCACATTTTTTCAATTACTTGTTCCAATTTGTCTCCCTGACTATGTGCCCTATATCAAGATTCTTTGTGTCCCTCTCCTTCACTCATTATCTTGTTTACATTTAGTAATACATTCTGGTTGAATAATTTCTTTTGTTCGAGATACATGGACTTGCTGCCTTCCTAGAATTTAGGGGTTTTTATATCACCATTTCAATGGAAGATGGTAGCATAGGGACAGAAGTGTCTCTGCATATTCCACAGGATTTGTCACATCCTGTGTGCAATTTAAATCTTTCCAATATCTTTGTTTTATTGTTGCTGCTTATAATATGCCTGTCTTGCCTATAGCATGATTTTTTCTTAAAATGTTTTAGTTATTTGAAATACTTAGCATTAAAACAAAAATAAAAATTTGAGAAATTAGAACTCTCAAAGGTATTATCAGGTAGAGTCTTTGATCTGAATCTTGGAATTTAAAAGAGACTTGCAAGGACAGGAGCAGAGCTGCTTTGAGGTCTTATTCAGTAATGTCTTTGTTTCCTTATTCAGGTGCAGGCCCTGCAAGCTCAGATAGAAGAACAGACACGATTATCCAAGGAACAGATTGAGGCACTACTAGAGGACAGGCGGATTCACATGGAGGAAGCCCAGGTCCAGCATCAGAGGGACCAGGACAGGATCAAAACTATAACAGATAAGTGAGTGTGAGAGAATGACCATGATGTAGTCATGAGATGAGAAAAGAGGGGAATGTCCTGGCTTCAGCTGGGATAGAGTTAATTTTCTTCCTGGTAGCTGACATAGTGCTGTGTTTTGGATTTAGTGTGAGAATAATGCTGATAACACACTGATGTTTTAGTTGTTACTAAGTAGTGCTTAGTACTTAGTCAAGGACTTTTTCAGCTTCCCATGCTCTGCCAGGTGCACAAGAAGCTGGGAGGGGGCACAGCCAAGACAGCTGACCCAAACTGACCGAAGGGATATTCCATACCATATGACATCATGCTCAGTATATAAACTGGGAGGGGATGGCCAGGGGGCAGCGATCGCTGCTCTGGGACTGGCTGGGTGTCGGTTGGCGGATGGTGAGCAGTTGCATCACTTGTTTTTCCTGGGTTTTGTTTCTCTCTCTCTTGTTCTCCTTTTATTACTACTACTACTATTATTATTATTATATTTCAATTATTAAACTGTTCTTATCTCAACCCACAAGTTTTCTTACTTTTGCTCTTCCGATTCTCTCCCCCATCCCACGGGGGGGGAGGGTGAGCGAGCAGCTGTGTGGTGCTTGGTTGCCAACTGGGGTTAAACCACAACAGGGAACAGTAGAAATATTTTGGCTTTCAGTATGTTGCTTCCTGCAGCAAGCAGAAAAGCAAATCATGCAGCCGTCTGTTTGGTAGTGTGCGTGGAAGAAGATGAATGGAGTAATCTACATATTAAAAATCCTATTTCACATTGGAAGCATACCACTTCTTTCATTAGATGAGAAGAGCTAAACTCATTAGGAAAGCACCTGTCTTTTTCTTCCATGCTTCTTCCAACTTGCAATGATGACTGAGGAAATTAAGGTAGGAACTAGAAAAGAAGTTAATTAACTCCACTGGGATCTCTTTTTCCAGACTCCATAAGACCCAAAATCTCTTATATGAGAGTACCCGTGACTTTCTCCAGCTCAAGTTTGATGCCCGAGCCGATGAGAAAGCATGGATGGCAGAGAAGGACAGTCTGTTGAGGAAACTTGACAAAGATCTGGATCAGCCTATTATCAGCAGGGAGCCAAGAAGAGAGAAGAAGCAGAGATATACCAAGAAGATGCTTCGAGCAGATGATGGAGCTTGGAAACTCCATAGCAGAGAAATAAAGGTAATTTTTTTGTCCTAGGTAGAGGCTCTTTAACAGTTTGTTTTTACTTGCCTGTCATATTGTCAATCTATCATACTTGCTTTTCCAGAGCAGGGGAAATTTTGTGAGCACTGGCTTTTGAGTTGATTCTTTCTGTTCCTCCTGTGTCCTAGTCACTGCAAGAACAGCTAAGGCAGGAACAGCACCTGTCAAACATGTATAGAGAGCAGTGTGTCGCCCTGGAAGGTGAGCTGGCTAGGATTCGTGAGGAGGGAGATGCTGGCAGAGAACTCTTTAAGGTAATTAGTCTGTAATCATCTGCTAGCTATGTGATGATCTTGCAGCCTTTATTTTGTATACCCTATTGAGTTTTCATCTCCATAGGAACGCTCGGAAAAGATGGGGAAGCGCCTGAAGCTGATGACTCAGCGATATGAGGCCTTGGAAAAACGTCGTAGTATGGAAGCGGAAGGCTTCAAGAATGACATTAAACAGCTTCGGCAGAAGCTGAAAGATGTAGAGAAGCAGCTTTTTAAGGTAATAGCTAAGCATTTCTGAGGCAGGCTGTTATGGGCTTACCCTATAGAGGTGTATTCTCAGTATTTAAATGCAATATTTCCCTAGAGTTAAGGAAATAATTTCTTTCCTAAGTGCTTTAGATAATATTTGACAAAACTTGGCCTCTTAACATATTTTATGAAGCAAAAAAGATTTGTCTTTGTTAATCAGTCAGGCATCAAGCTTGCCAGGAGCTGTCCTGATTATACATTAGCTGTGTATTTTTGTTGCAACTCTGAAAGTTCTTATCTGATACCTGTAGCTCACTTGGGTGTCTCAAAATTGCAAGGCAGTAAAGTAGTTTGTTTCAGAAGTATATCCTGCAAAGAAAATGATGATTCGTTTTCTTTTGGGGGGCCATAGTGTTTGGTTTTGTTCCAGTAAGAGGTAGATCACTAACTTAAGTATTGTGAATATTCTATTTATTCCTTTGTTAGTATCTCATTTGTAACTCTGCAAAAATCACTGTAGAAACAATGGCTGGAAGTTGAAGCTGTGTACTCTGTAGTAGCTTCCAGATGTGTAGATAAACATCAGAACAGCTTAAAGAGAAGCCACAGCCTTGATGTTGCTTGGAGTTTAGGATGAGATATTTATCTAAGATATGCTTGAGAGGATGATATAGGCATAGCTTTTGTCCAACTGACTCTCTTTCAGGAGTCTGGCAGTGCCACTGATTCACTTGTTTTTTGTACTTTTGGTGCACAGTTCAGTTTACTTAGACTAATGCATTTGTCTTCACTAAAAGCTTCGATTCTTTTTTTTTATTTTTTGTTGGGCTGTGGGTTTTTAAACTTTATTCTTTAAGGACTAAACAGCATATGTGAATGGGGGAAAAAATTGCCTATGATACCTTTAGTACAGACCTGTATGTTTTGTAACTGTGGGAGTGCTCTTAATTGTATTCTTAATTTCTTTACACTTTTAACCACAAGAGGGCAGAGGAATAAAATACTTGCTAGAAGTCTCCAGAGTGATCTTTAAATCCTTCTCATCACTTGAGGTCAAAATGACTACAGATGACTAAATTTCCTGATTTGCATATTAAAATCTTTGACCAAGAATTACATGATGACAATGAGACACCTTAAAGGGTCGAGAGAAAAGAGGGCTTTGAGGGCAGCTTCCAAGGCTGTGCTGCTCTGCTGTTGAAAGTAACTGGGCTGGCACGCTGTACAGTTCCAAGGTGACAGGAAATGGCAGCCCCGGCTAGCTTGCCATCAGGAATTCTGGTTATCCAGCAGCCTTTGTTTGGCTCAGTATGGGCCATATGGCATGGCCTGAGACTAGGCGCTGTACTTGAACTGCTCTTGAATCGTATGCAGTTCAGAAGGCAGCAGGTTGGCTGCGGCAGTTGAACCACCTCTAGTTCTAGTAGCAAAAGATGACAAAATGTCATCATATTGGGTGAGGTACTTAGAACTACATAAAAGTTGGTTGATAAATATTTTAACTTGCTTCTTCTTGTGGGTCTCTAAATAATACAGCAATTACAAAGGAGTCAACAGGTTATGGGTAAACTTGATCAATTCTATCCAGATTTCTTCCGCGCCAGTAATGTAACACTATAATGTATGAAACCTTTGTTCTTTACATTTGGTTCTGGAGCACCTTTCTATTGGTGATATGCATTAGCCTAGTGATATTAGCTTAAGTATCCTCTTTGCTAGCTACGAAGGGTCTCCTTTAGAGTTCTCTCCCTCATATCCTCATCACAATACTCTCTAAATTGTATTCTGTACAGCTTTGCTTTTCTTAGTATGTTTTTCTTTTCCTTTTTAGGTGACTCTGAATATTGGACCAGACCAGGATCTTGCAATTCTACATGAGGTCTGCCAAGGAAACAGACTAACCCGTAAAATTCAAGGAGAACTAAAAAACTTAAAAGCAAAAATCTATGGCTTAGAGAATGAACTACGGGTCTGCTGAAGCTGAGGTATTAGCTGGCATCCTAGTTTTAGGAATGGGACGTTGCTAGGCTGGAATAGTCATATGTGAGAGCAGCTCCTGCCTGTCTGTTTCCTGGCATCCAGTGACAGAAGGCTCGAGGAAATCTGCAGTTAATGTCATAACATTGTACATGAGCCATTCCTAACGTGCCAGATTATATTGCTGTTTCAGTTGAGAGATGGCCCCTTGATAAGACTGACATAGAAAGTACACGATGACTGATATATCAGGAATATGCTTATGACTTCATCTTACCTTCATATCTGTGGTAGGGGTCAGTGTATACTGGCCTTCACCTTTATATGGAGCGTATTATAAACCACATATATGGTTATAATGAAATTAATAATCATGGAAGGATCTAGTTCAAGATCTGAATTGCTTGTCTGACCTTTTCCTCTGTGAGAAGCAGCTTTTAAAATGGTTTAAATGCTTACTGTTTTGGTGCTTAGGCACTTCAGGATGTGAATGGAAATTTTCTTTGAAAAAGACCATGTATAGAAAGTACGTACTAAAGTGTATTACATCTGACTCTCCCCTTGACAGTATAACTATTTTAAAATGGCTTCCCTTTGCTTGGTTCTAACCTAATTGGGACAAACCTGACTGATTTAATATGGTGGAAAAAGATAACCTGTTATAGAACTAATTTGCAAGATTCAGCAACATCTACACTTGCTTTGAATGTTTTGGGGGGAGGGAAATACTACACTATCGAGTGTCGTCTTCTCGTCCCCTTCCTCCCAGTTTATCTTAACACACAGAGGAACCCTGTAGTAAAGGGCATCTAGTATCTTCCTTAACCACCATATTATCTATCTTTGTAGCTTTAAACAATATCATGGTTATGTACCAACAAATCATGGTCAACTTCTGCTATAGCAGTTGTTGCTACTGAACTGTAACTGAAATCGGGGTGGAAGAGCAGGTGCCTAGTTGCTGCATGATGATTATCTTCATACCAGACATCAGGACATGGCAGTTCTAGAAAACAGATGAAATCATGAAAAGGGTTACAACATGGCTTCAGCGCAGTTTATAATTGCAGGTATTCACGCTTTTACTGTAGCATCAGCAAATCTTGTCCACCTTGTAGACTGAGAGCAGATCTGTGTTGGGAAAGGGATTTCAGTGCCTCTGTTTCCTACTGTACCTTTCCTACCTTGTTAAATGTGACAGAAGCGGAATAATATCTTTCTGAAGTATACACCTATAGCCTGTCAGTACTTTTCCTTTCCCGCTGAAAAAAACTTGGTGTGTAAAAGCAGGCAGGTTTTTTTGGACGTGGTAGTGGCCATGGAGATCCTTATTCAGTGTTTGGGAGAGGCAGACAGGCAAAAGCTGGTTTTGTGCTGTCAAGATTTGGAGACAGAATTGGTTTTATAGCACCAGCTAAAGCAACGCAGGAGGGGAAATTCCCTTTAGAAGTCAAGGCCCACTTCAGTTGTGTATCCTTTTTGTGACAAGCTTGCTGTCCCTTATGGTCCCGTACTGTGGCTTTTATTTTGTATGTGTTCTTGAGGTCAAATTCATCACAAACAGACTTTAGTGTGGGTGGCTGACAGTCTGTACCTAAATGCTCAACTACTACTACAACTTACAAGAGGCTGTTTTAAAGTATGTTGCACTGATTAGTTTAGCTGAAGATGCTGAACTGTTCAGAAACTGATTCATGAACAACTTGGGTGCCAATGCTACGTGGACAGTTGAGGAAGGTTATTAAATAATGCTATCCATCATTTAATCTCACTCTTTCTTAGTTGATTAGTACTTTCTCAGATAAATCTAGCTAATTAAAGTGAGTTTGTATGTGAAATAACATGCTACTGGTTTGAAGATAAGATATCAAAGTTATCACAGGTCCTGGAAGGCTGCTTCTGAAAATTGCTACGTAGTGAAGTATTAGCCACTTATTCAGCAGGATCCGTCTACTTAAATTCAGCTGATGGGAAGCTAGCAAAAAGATCTCTTGAGAGAGAGAGATAGAAATAAATGGGTTTCTGTTTATTTTCAACTCTTCCAAGCTAAAGAATTGCCTATGAAATTACATTTTCCTCACTTGAAAGCCATGAAGCATGTCTGGATAAAGACTGTAGGCCTTGACATTCAGGTTTGTAAGACTGGGAGGAAGAAGGATGTAAATGTTTAATTTCCTGTCTTCCTTACCAGTATTCCTGATTACTTAAAAGACTGAACAGAATAAAATGACAACATTCCTGATACATCTGCTGGTGTGTCAAAATCAAAGTGCAGCTTGAACTTTATTCTTAATTTGTCACTAGGCTATGAACCCTTCCTATGTGAGGGGGTGGTGGTGAGGGGAAATTACGGTAGCGCTGATGTGTAAATCCATTTTATTTGGAAGCTTGAGTATTTATCCCAGGGCAGGAAGTGCAAAGTATTGTATATGCTCTTTCTGTGTGACATCATGTGACCATGTGAAATGTTGCTTTATGTTGCCGAAACAAACGTGGACCTTCAAGCCAAGAACTGCTTTAAAAAGCCAAATGCTTTCTACCACTGACATCTACCTTTTAAGGTGTCAGTATTGGCACTTCCAAAAGGGTTGCCTGGGAGAGGTTCCAAGACCTATATTAGTCAATTTTCTTCCACAGTTTTTGGGTAGAAAACAAAAAATGGCATTTACTCCAAAGACTGATTAGCTTTTTTTGCTAATTTAAGTTAGTAATGTGTGACTTGTATCATTTCAATACAACTACGTGTCAGGTTATATATGTAGGAGCATAGAATTTGAAAGATCTCCAAAATGGCTCATTCTAGGAATACAGAGACCATCCTACAGAGGATTAAAGGTTATAACTGGACAAACGTTCTTACTGTGAGCCAAGCCACTAAAATGTT
>VYZW01035580.1:7751-100538 GCA_013401315.1 Balaeniceps rex | reverse complement strand
AGTTACCCCGCGGGGCGCCCGGGGAGGGGAGGGCAGGGGAAGGCAGGGCGGGGGGGTCCCGTCCCGTCCCGTCCCGTCCCGTCCCGTCCCGTCCCGTCCCTCGCAGCCCGGCGCGGTCCCGGGCTCCCCCGGGCGCTCCGTCCTGCTTGGGATCCCGGTGCGGTGCCCCCGTTTCCAGGCCGGGCGGGGAAGAGGGGCTGAGCGCAGCCCGCTGCAGCGGCGGGCGGCAGAGCGCTGCCGGCGAGTGGGGAGCCACTCCCTGGGGTGCCGTCGGGGACGGAGGTGCGTTTTGTCCCCCCGGAAGGAGATGGGTGTTGGGGGTTTTCACTTTTCTGCCTTTGGCCCGTCGGCTCTCGCCCCCCTCTCTGTCAGGAGACCTGTCAAAACGTCTCCTTGCTGGAGTTGCAGAGCCCGGAGTCACGGCTTTGAGGTGTCTGTTGTTCTCGGTGCTCTGGTGCTAACCTGGAAGGCAGCAAAGATGCTTTGAATATTGCTTTGATGAGAGAAGAAGTGTATGCAAAGGAGGAGGGAATGCATACCCTGGAGATGAGTGCCGCTTGCCTAGTAACATTTATTTTGTGCAAACTTCTAGGAGTACAGCAGGGCTGACACTAAGTGCAGTTAGCTGCTTTATTTTTTTTTTGAAGTAGAAGAAAACAGTTATTTCTCTCAGTGTCATGTGGGTTTTTACGCGTCTCTTCTATTTTACAGTTACAAGAAAGGTTTGAATGGCCCAAGGTTTTGTAAAGGCCTATGGTGATGTTGCTGCTGTTTTTAAAATAATATCAGTGCTTGGTGCCAATCTAATTTGATAGTAGTTTTTCAAATACATGTGAGCATTTAACTATTAACATTTTCCAGCATCTTGGTCCCTTCGTTACATGTTATAAATGCCCTGATTCTTACTCCTATGAGTCAGGCTTGGTTTCAGTCTCAAAAGCTTTAGATTGTGGCTGTGCGAGGAGCGCCATGAATGTCTACTCCCACAAAGTCCATTACAGGACTTCAGCTTGTCCATTTGTTTCGTATTGTATGTGGTGCTAAGGCTAAAAACACACATTTATTGTTCCAACAGCGTAAGAGATCTGATTTCTTTGGCTAGGATAAATCCTCTAGTTATAATCTGCTCTTTGTGCCTGGTGAAATTAGTTGGGACATGAGAAGATGGGTTGCGCTACGAGTCTACTTTGCGTTACATCTTTCATGCAATCTAGCTAAGCCTCTTACTGTACGCCACTTTGGCAATACCCCCCAAAGATCCTTAGAGAAGACTGCAGAGATATATAGAGGCCTTGTGCGGTGCAACAAGGGAGAAAACAAAGCACTTGGAGGTATTTAAAATAGTGGTTACAAGGAGAGAGAGGCTGAGTCAGGTGTTTGGAGCCATAGAGCTGACAGTCCTTTCGCTGCCAGCAATGCAAAGGGAGAGGGAAGGGATGGGAGAATCAGGCAGAGCGCACGAGGACAAAAGAGATGCGCAGGAGCAAACAGCTTTTCTTATGAATTGAATTCTTCCTCTTTGCTTTTAGGCAGGGTTATTTTTACATCTCTGTTATAAAAGTCATTCTGTTTGAAACTGGAAACAGTGACACGACTATGGCCAACTACCAACTAAAACAGAAGATGAGGAAAATAATTACATTCTACTAAAGTTCAATTATATAAAAGTCCAGATTCTCCCAAATCCACCAGAGATGTTGCCGCTCATTGCATGCGGAAGGCATTTAAACACTGCTGGAAAGGGTGGGAGGGTGAAACCCTCTGCAGGTAGCTCCTCACGGCTTTGCAGCATCACCGAGGGAGAGCCACTGTGCCCAGAGAGACGAGGCTCTGCGGGTGCGCTGGCCGCTTGGCGTCACGTTTTCCTGGCCTTGTGGCCAGGATCCTGGAACCTGCCAACACGAGGAAGGTTAATCTTTGACCCTCCCCACCCTTCCTCTTGTCCCAGTACCTCTAAACGCCTGTTTTGTATTAAGAGAAATCAGAAGTCGGAGTGAAAGACAAATAGTATTTGTTTTCTTTTGGCTCTTTTGGCTATTAAAACTAAGTAATGTTTTCTTCTCTGGGGACTGGTGTGGCTGCGTTTGTGACTCCACGTGGTGACTCTTTCCAGAGATCCCAGGGAGCTGGTGTAGGAGGGAGTGACTCTCAGAGCAATTAATACTTTTCCCCTCTCATTTCTGCATTGTTTTCTGTCATGTGTCCCAGGTGGGAACCCTACTGTAAGTCACACCTGGGACCAAGCAAGAGATACCACCTCAACTTATCTGATGCAACAGCCTCCCCAGTTATTAATGATAAAATACAAAGGCTGTTTATTGGGTAAAAGGCTAAGAGGCTCCCTCCGTTGGGGCCAGAAAGCTGAAGAGCTGCTGGGCTTGGAAGGAGATCTACAGGAGATCGCTGTTTCCATCTCCTATGTCTGTTACAGAGTTTCTTCTTGCCTCCCTAAAAGGCATGGCAGAACAGCCTGTGTATGGAAAGCCAAGCATATTTTCTCTTTCCAGAGAGGTGAGCCCTCTTCTTGCAAGGCTGTAAAGAGTCACAGAAAATATTCCCTTTCCTCTCAGCCATGCATGGGATGGAGCACAAGCCACTGTGATGTCCCCATGCTGCCCCAGCTCCCGGGTCAGCACCTTAGAACGAGTCTTCAGGCATGGTGGATCCTCTCCAGCTTTATGCTCCTCTCCTCCTCTTCTCCCACCAGATCAGTGTGTGGTGGAGGACACAAATGTCAGATGGGCTGGGTGTGGATGTTTGAGTAAGTGATGCTTAAAAACTGAGGCCATGATTGTCCTCCCTTGATGTATATGCAGCTCTGCTATGGAACAAAGGTAAGCATGTAAGTAAGCTCGGATGAAAGAGAATACAGGGCCTAGGAGAATATGCTGTAATCATCGGTACCTATTGGCTTCCACAGCACTGCATCACCGTACGCTGGGAGAGGCTCTGGCCGTGGGGTTCATTTTGCTGTAATGTTAACGTCAAAGGTTGAGGGACCAGCCTGAGGTGCAGAATTTGTGCTCAGTATACCCCATGGGTTGAGATTCACACGTGCCTAAGTTGATCTGGACCCTTTTCTAGCTGTCAGGGAGGTTTGGGATGGGCTGGACAGGGATGGATGACAGTATGGGTTCTCATGAGTGACAGCTTTCCTTTGAAAGTGATGCTGAAATGAGCAGTCGGTCTGGTAAAAAAAAAAAAAAAAATTTTTTTTTTCTTGTGATGTCACTGCATCAAGGTATTCCTACATATTCTTGCCAGGGAGCCTTACTGGCAGGACTGTTGTCTCTCATGGGCAAGAGGGTGTTTCTGTTGCTGTTGTTGCTGTGAGGCTTGCCTTTTTCTTTCTCTCTTTTTCTTTCTCTCTTTTTCTTTCTCTCTTTTTCTTTCTCTCTTTTTCTTTCTCTCTTTTTCTTTCTCTCTTTTTCTTTCTCTCTTTTTCTTTCTCTCTCTCTCTCTTTTTTTCATTTTCCATATTTGGCTGGCCTGCTGCCCAATAGGTATTTATAGGAATCTTAAACATGTTTACAGCTGAGTGAAGAAAAACAAGCAGGCTGATGTGAGTTGAAGATGGGCACAACTCTCCTCACATGAAATGTGGTCTGTTGTCATCCAAAACAAGTTGTAACAGGCAGGACACTGCCTCCCTGCCAAAAAACCCGAGGAGTTGGAGACAGTCTGTTTACTCCTGCTGCTGACAGGCACTAACCTCTGTGGAGTGGGCTCTCCAGTAGAAATGTTTTCCTTGTCTCTACTAGCTGCTACACAGCACATCGCTCCCACAAGTGAATGCTGGAGACAGGAAACTTGCTTATTTCAAGGGTGAATGAGGTGTTGGGGAGGGAGAAAACACCAGTAAAGCCCAGAGCAGCCAGGTCTGGAGAGCAAGTCCTGCACCCTGCCTTTACTGCTGCAATGCCGTTGGCATGGCGTCATGCCTGGAAGGGGCAAGGGCAGGGACAGGTCTTCCTCAGGGAAAACCCCCACCCCAAGACTGCCTCTTCCCAGAGCTGCTGCAATGCTCTGTTTAGATGGAAGGGCTGGTGGATTGGGGACCTCCTCCTGCTACCTCTGTTTTTCTCTTCTGTGCCCAGCAGTGCCTCATCTCGCCCGCCCATGCAGAAAGGTATCACTCTGAGGGAGCAACGCTGGTGTGAGTGAGCCATGCTTGCAGGCAAGGGGGCTGTGCAACGATCCCCCTTTGCTTTAAAACCTTGTGTCAACATAGTAAAAGCGAATCCCGATCCCTGAAGAAACTTGGAGCTGAGGTCATTCCCAGCCGTTGCTGTGCAGACTCTGTTTCTTCTGCTGCAAAGTCCATGGTATCTCAGGAGACTATAAATCACTTGCACTAATTTCCTTTATTGCAGGTGTGAGCGTCACACTGAGCCAGGCACAAGCAGGGTGTGCAGGATTAGATTAGACTGCTGGGAGGTGCAGCTTGTAGGAACAAGGGATCGTGGGGCCCTTCTTTAACCTGCCTCTCCCAGCTGCTTCAACCTACCCCTGTTCCTCCACATTTTATCGTTGCGTGTAAATAACACTGGGAGTGTGTTATCTTCCTATCTTGGATTGTGGCAAGCGGTTTCTGTCTCGCTTCCAGAGTCTCAGACTGATGCTTTTCTAACTCAGTAGCGTTGTAGTCCAACTCTCTGAAGTGGGAAATAGGAGGAGTTCAGAAGAAACCATGGAGATGTGCGAATAAAACAGTCCTTATGGCAAGACTTCCACCTCTCCAGTATGTACATCTTTAGTGTCCCTTTTCTTCCTCAGAAAATTGGTTCCTCCCCCTGCCCCCGGTGAGCTCTCTGATCTTCAGGTGTACAGGCTACTACAAAGTGGCATGAGTCGCTTAAAAACTGCCCCGAGTCTTGGTGTGAATGGGCAGGTGCATGTGTTTGTACGAGAAAAGTAGCTGGCAGAAAGCTGTAGTTGCTCATTTAATGTAATGCATCAACTTCCTTTTCTAGCCTCCATGCCCAGGCACCCTCAGAAGCACCTATGCATGAGGGTGAGCACACCTACATACGCAGGTTCATTCACATGCACACAGGCTGACTTTTGCAATCGCTCACACGCAAGGTTATTTGCCTGTACATGCACAGTATTGCTCTTTTGCATAGATAATTGCACTGAAGGTTACTGAGTGCCCATGGAGAGAGATTGGACCATGTAGCTCTCCAGTGGTGGCTGAGGTGTCTCTTTCCTCTCTGTGGAAACTCTTAACCCAGAGGACAAGTTAAACTAAGTTATCACCTCCAAAGCACCTCATTCTGACTGAAGAAAAGTGTTGCCAGCAGCGGAACATCTATACCATGAAGTTTGCATGTGATATCTCTGTGCCTTTGAAGACACTAGTGAAACCTTCATTCACAGGGACCTGTGCCAAGCAACGCTGTTCCCCAAAGCACATCATGGGCCGCTATAGACGCAGGGAGAAGGATGGGCACTGCAGGTGGGGCAGAATTTTTGCTTCCAGGTGGTCAGTTCAGTCTCCCTGGAGGATGATCAGAACCGCTGTCACATCTTGCTCTGCACTGGTGTGTGTAAAGTGAGCCGACATCCCCAGGCCCATATTCACAGCACAGATCGCTGTCACAGACTCGGCAGAGAAGCCATGGCCACTGAGAGCAATTTGGATCGTACTCTAGCCTGGTTGTGAAGTTCATTGACACAGCAGTCAGGGGATGTCTGGACCTCGTGCTAGCTATGCCATACTTGTCCTGGGCCAGTGTATCCTTTCACTGCTGCTGGGGCACGTACTGCAGGTAATTTGTGAACCTGGCTTTTTTCACCCCTTGGTTGAAGACAGGTAGGGATTTGACTCTTAAATAACCTTTTTGTAGAGCGGCACCGAGTGTCTGCGTCCCTGTGCACTGAGTGAGAGTTGTGAGTGTTTGTTTTCTTGGAACCTGGCCCGCAGTTTGTCTGGCCCCCGAAGGTCCCCAGATCATTTGCAAAGATCACATATCATCATTATAAATAAACTCTTGCGCCATCCCTTTATGTGCAAATGTTACCTGTGACAGATTTGTGTAGTGGTGTGCCAACACAGCATGTATTCCTGCACCACACCATCCTGTCTTGAGACAGACTGCATTAGGATGACTCGGATCTCACGGAGTGGTGCCCTCCTGTGCATCTCCTTCGCGCTCTGGGGTTGGCAGAGGAATGCTGTTCTCTTCTGGAGATGTGTTTCTGCATGTGGTATAGTAACGTGAAGGCTCTGCCTTCTCTCACCTGCAAGTTCAGGCAGGTGTGAAGGAAGAGTGGCACTGGGAGAGGTGATGGACATCGTCTTTCATCTGGGGGTTTGGAATTACTGATGTCTGCAATATGGTAAAAGGCAGGATGTTTTCCTGAAGACAGAGGTTGCCTTGTAGGTCATGGCAGTGGGGAGCAGAGTAATGATGGGGTTCTTTCTCCAGTGCATACAATGATAGCCTCAAAAATTGGTGGGCTTATATATTTTGTTGTGTTTTGAGTTTCCCTTTCCTATTTGTTCTTGCAGTGTGTTGATGTTCCCTTTTCCAGTTATTTCCCAATTCAATTGCTTTTTTCAGGCTTGCAGTAATAGCTGAGAAGGGCTTTCCAGAAAAGGAAATAAGCCGTCTTATTTAGATGTGGTGTGAGATTTAAGAAAGATCCATGTAATAGCTTGGGTGGAAACAGATGTGAACCTGGTCCTTAGATACTTATGCTTTTCATGATGTTAGAAATTCATAGTCTGTGTGTATAATCAGCCAAACCAAAATACACTGGGATCTTGACCAGAGCTCCTCTGTACTTCTGTTTTCCTGAGAAGACTTTCCCATGCCAAAGCACAAAGGCTTTGGTATTCCTGATCCGGAGAGAGTCCCCTACACTTTGAGATGCTAAGATGGTCTGGGGCAACATTGCTGTTAAGTAAATCAGCCTTCTCCAAAGACACCTCAGAACAATAATTCATGTTGGCATAATAAAGAATTTACATCAACTACACAAAATAATGAGATTCAATTAGTCTTTGAGATGTTGGATCATTTCAGACAATCCAAAGATTGTTGGGTAGATGTGTGAGTGCCCCTGAAGCATCAGTGCCTCTCTCAAAAGGTCACTAATTCTGATTTTATCATTTCCTAAGGCTTAGTTATTTCAGCATTCTGTAACTATTTCCCATTTGAGATTTTTTTGAGGGGAAAGAGGTCTATGTGGCTTCTTAACCCCCTTGTTTCTAGAAGTTGGAAAAGCTGTCACCTACTACTTTAAATTGTAGGTCTATCTGATACCCTTATGTGGCAAAAGTATGGCACCATGTACTATTCTTGCTTTTCTGTGTCACTGTTTTCCGTCAGAGATGCAAACGGTAAGTCCCAGGCCCTTGCATCATCCATGGGGGTTTTCTTCCTTCCTGGTTTTCATTTCAGTGACCTTGATGTTGATTTTAGACAGTCTAAATATTATTGGAGTTTTTCCCGAATATGAGCAATTGACAGCCAGTGCAACTCAGTAATGTAAAAACACTAAATACAGATCAGAGACTTGACTATGGGGCCTTCCATAACAGGCATGTTTTATCTTTTTAACTTTCTTTTCTGCTAGCCCTCTGGACTGTGAGTATTAGGAACTAGTAGGCCTGTATGGAAGCCCGTGTTTCACTGAAATTGTGTAAGTTCATGCACACTAAACAGTAGTTCATTGTCAGATACTGTTATATCTCATTTACCAGTAAAAATATTTGATCTGCATCATCACCTGTTAGGCTGCAGAATTGCCTAGCAGAGCTCTATTGAAGTGAGGATAATCTACATTAATGATATGTGTATTTTTTCCTGCCATTGTAAATAAATCTGTTTCTGCCTTGCTTCAAGAGGCCACTTACTTCCGTGTCATTAGCGTGGGCTGTTTGACTTGGCCCGTATATTTGGTGTTGGCAACTCCAACAGCTTCCTCAGCACTGCCGTTCATTTGAGCCTACTTAAGATATCTCCAGCCCTTCTCGTAAATACTTCACTTCCTAAATTAGTTTTATTTATATTTTGTAATGTTATTTTCTGTAAAATTGCAGTAGTCTTGTCTGGGTGCTATTAACCCCATCTAAGCTGCAGAACAAAATTCATAATGGGCTGAGAGTATCCTGTCCAGACCACCCTGTACTCATAGCCTCAATTACCTGCTGCGGCAGCTCACTCAGCATTAGCTGTTTTGTTGTAAGTAGGCCAGTTGGGAGGGTTTTATTTGTTTTCAATCAAAAATGCAAAATAAACCAACAATCTGCCAAAACCAAGTTTTCCTATCAAACCTGACTGAGCTATAATTTCCAGAGGTTACCTTGAAAATAAATTGTCTGCCTAACATAAGGAGTAAATATAAGAAGTCTCATTTTGCAATTGCTATATCTTGAAAACATCAATGCATGTCTACTTCAGAGCAAATTTTGTGAACAGCAATTATGACCCATAATCTGTAGCAATGTGAGGGAGTAGTTGCATCTACTTAGAAATTCAAAATAACACCCAAGCCAAGGTGTTAAGAATGAATGCATTATTAAAGTCTTTCCCAGGTCATATGTTGCCCCTTTCTTATTGGGGGGGGGTGAGGGGGGAGGAAGCCGTGAGAAGCTTTGTCCTTAAAACTAGAGAATAGAGCAAGGGTGAACCTTGGAGTAGAAAGAAACTCTGCCACGTCCAGGTCCCACAGACATCCCTCGGTGGCCTCTGACAGACTCCTCCGTCAGCCTCATCTCTGTGCCTGGGAATATCATGGAACAGATCCTCCTAGAAGCTGTGCTAAAGCACATGGAGGACAGGGGGTTGATTAGAGACCAGCATGGCTTCACCAAGGGCAAGTCCTGCCTGACTAACCTAGTGGCTTTCTATGAAGGAGTGACTGCATCAGGGGAAAAGGGAAAAGCAATGGATGTCATCTATCTGGACTTTTGTAAAGCCTTCGACACGGTCCCCCATAACATCCTTCTCTCTAAATTGGGGAGATAGGGATTTGATGGGTGGACTGTTCAGTGGATAAGGAATTGGCTGGATGGTCGCATCCAGAGGGTAGTGGTCAACGGCTCGATGTCCAAATGGAGGCTGGTGACAACTGGTGTCCTTCAGGGGTCCGTACTGGGACCAGTGCTGTTTAATATTTTCATCAATGGCATAGACAGCGAGATCGAGTGCACCCTCAGCAAGTTTGCAGATGACACCAAGCTGAGTGGTGCAGTTGACACGCCTGAGGGACGGGATGTCATCCAAAGGGACCTGGACAGGCTGGAGAGGTGGGCCTGTGTGAACCTTATGAGGTTCAACAAGGCCTGGAGAAGAGAAGGCTGCAGGGAGACCTTATTGCGGCCTTTCAGTACTTAAAGGGGGCCTATAGGAAAGATGGGAGCAGTCTTTTTAGCAAGGCCTGTTGTGACAGGACAAGGGGTAATGGTTTTAAACTAAAGGAGGGGAGATTTAGGCTAGATATAAGGAAGAAATTTTTTACAATGAGGGTGGTGAAGCACTGGAACAGGTTGCCCAGAGAGGTAGTGGAGGCCCCATCCCTAGAAACCTTTAAGGTCAGGTTGGACGGGGCTCTGAGCAACCTGATCTAGTTGATGATGTCCCTGCTCACTGCAGGGGGGTTGGACTAGATGACCTCTAAAGATCCCTTCCAACCCAAAATATTCTATGATTCCTCATGTTGTGCTGGCACAGCGGCCCAAGGGAAGCCAGGCCCTATCCTCCCCTCTCCCTCGGGGCTCCATGCAGAAGAGATGGCACCTCTCCATGCTCCAGGGGCAGGGACGGGAAAGAAGGGCCCATGCAACACTTGGCAATCAACGACTTTGTGGAGTGCTGGGAGACCTTATGCAGGCCGCCTGCTCCTCCCTTCCCACTGGCGGGATGTCTGGATGCTTCACCCCCTCGCAGCCACTGTTGAGCTTGGGGGGCTGAGTCACATGCAGGGAGCCAGGTCAGTGGGGGCGTCACTGAGGACCCCCGATCCTGCTGGAACACTGTGGCCACCATCTCATCCAGGGGACCCTGGGCGTTGGATGAGGAGGGGGCTGGAGCCTAGGGCATGCAAGGGGAGGTAGAGGGCAGTCCCTGTGCCCAAGGGGCAGCAGAATGGCACAGGGGAGCGATCCCCAGGAAAGGGGCCCTTAGCCCCCCAACCCCTTCTTCCTCCCACAGTAGGACAACTTTCAGGCCACAGGCCCCCCCAACTCCCAGAACAGCCATCTTTGGCCACATGCATCGCCATCACAGTGGCCTCCTGATGTCACGAGCCACCTCGCTACCTTCTGGTTTGGGCCCTATAAATACAGGGACCCTGGCCACTGGCTCACAATTCGCTGAGCTTCAAGGCCCTCAGGTTCCAAGGATAATTGGAAGAAAGACATCCTATAGCAGCAAGGCGAGTGGCTGCCCACTCTTGCACGGGAAGGCAGATAGGCGGTTGCAGGAGACACGCAGGAAGAGGAGGCAGCATCAGAGGGGCGAACACCATCAGCAGCGTGGTAGCGATGGCCATCACTCGTGGTCAATGGTGTGGAGCCCATGGAGTTGGATCCACCAAAGATCAAGAAGAACCGATGGAAGTGGGTCCACCTCCAGCGTGACTCACCTGGCACCACTACAACGTGCCAGGGCTCCCTGCCATGATGCCATGGCAGTGGCATCACAGGAGCACTTAGCCAGTGCCCTACCATCAGCCCAGCCTCTGTCTGGCATTAGCTGGGAGGCCCAGCCTCTGCACCTGGCCATCCTGCGGGCTCACCTGTTCCATCTCCCGGCATCAACAATTATTTTGTTGATTGCCACGGGTGGTGTGAGCCCTTCTTTCCCATCCCCAACCCCTGCTGAAGGGTTGCCATCTCTTCTTCTCTGAGCCCCAAGAAAAGGGGACGAGACAACCTGGCTTCTACCAGGCTGCTGCGCCGGGGTGACAGGATGAGTCCCTTGGAGGACCACCGAGGTCCCTGGGGACTGGAGGTGGGGTTTCCTCAGTCTGAGGATGAGAAGGCTGCCCGATGGGTGGTTGAAGATGAAGCCAGACCCTCCATGGCAGTGCCCAAAGAACAGCAACAGATCAAGCAAAGAAGTTAGAGGGACGGCTGTTCCTGTGGAGAAGCAGGAGACTGGAGTTCTGCCAGGAAGAAGTGCTGGCCTTCAGCGTTAAGCTCCCTTCTAGCTGCTTCATTAGGAGTTCTTTTCAAGATTGGCAATAAACAATTTAAAAACCCAACAATAAAACAAGAAAAAGATCCAGTAAAAATGCTTTCCTCCTGTCTTATTTGGTACTTTGGTGACTGCATCTGGACTCTTCTGTCCCCTCCTGGTCTCTCTAGTCCAGGAAGGACACTGGTACGTGGGGTGCGGGCCCAGCCCAGGGCCTTCGAGATGGTGAGGGGCATCTGAGGGGCATCACACAAGGGCAGGCTGAGGGAACTGCCTCTGGTCATGAGGGTGGTGAGACCCTGGAACAGGTTGCCCAGAGAAGTTGTGGATGCTCCATCCCTGGAAACATTCAAGGCTATGTTGGATTGGGCTTTGAGCAACCTGATCTAGTGAAAGATGTCCCTGCCCATGGCAGGGGTGTTGGACTAGGTGATCTTTAAAGGTCCCTTCCCACCCAAACCATTCTATGAGTCTGTCAGACAGTGCTGCTGCTCTCGGTTCCCCTGCATTTTTGTGGCCTATGCTAGCAAGTGTCTGCAATCGCCATCTCTCTCTTAGGCCTATATTCAGTTTGTGAAACAGGCTTGTACAGCAAAACCAACTGATGTGTCAGCTGTGGATCGCTGAATTACTGCTTATTCTCAAAACACTAAGCCAGCATCGTTTCTTTTTCAGTTTCTCAGCTGAAACTCAAGCTCTGTGCCTGTAGGATGTTTTAGCTCTGACAGACATTTTTTCAAGCATTTATAATTTGTCTGATATAATTCACTATTCCAAGAATCGTTGTGTCCCTTCCCGCTGATTTTGAGACAGGCACCCTGACAGCAGCCTCGGCATTACTGTTGCCAACCACGTCACCTTTCAATTTTTATTTTTCCTTTTGCCACATAGGTTATGTAGACCCTTTGCTTAAACCCAGAATGTCTAGCTTTTCCCAAGCCTTGGGTGATGATCTTCTAGGACTGTCCCCCTGCCCCGAGTAAACATCTGCATGGATCTAAGTTCATATGGGTCCTAGAAAGAGCTTCAGTGCCAAACACAGCCCGAATGGTGGTCTGTGGAAAAAGGTTTTGCAAGTTGATACTTGGTTTGTCTCCATGCACTGGCCAGACCACCAGCTGTCAGCATCTCAAGCACCAGAAGTGGTTTGGTATCGGCCATCATTCTCCTCTCCCCTTCCAGGCAGGGACAAACCCCTCTTTATAAAGGTGTTTAATTCTTCAGGGCCTAAGCAATCACGTTTGTGGGAGGAGGAGCATGGCGGGGGTTGCTTTGTCACCTCTTTCTGCCCAGGCACCTGGGCTGCTCCAGCTCTGTTGCCGATTCCCAGGGCTGTTCCCAGTCCAGCTCTTTTGCAGCCGCCTCCTCAGGGTAGGAAGAGCTTTGTAAGGTGTGTGAGTTGAAGGACAGTTGCACTGCTCCAGGTTGTGCTGTGCTGGGAGCTTATTTATCTTTGGATAGATGTATTCTAATTCTGTCTCTGCTGTTTTGGTCTGCTGCCCCTTCAGGGAATTGGACGTGCTTTGTGAGACCAGGGTTTGACAGACTTTAACCTTGGTAACGGGTGTTTTCCTTTCCCCTGTAGTTACTGGCTGTAGCCAGTAACTTGTCTGTGTTGTTCACCTGCTCCAGTAGTGGAGCTACGGTCACCAGCATTCAGCCTGAATTTAATTTGCTTTTCCTGCCAGTGCCTTTTCATCCACTGGCAGTTTCTCTGTTGCTGGCATAGTGCTGCTGACCTGCACCTAGTCAGCAGCTAATAAATGCCTCCGCCTTTCACGTTCCTTTCCCCTCTCACTGAGCCCTCACCTTCATCCCTGCTGCTCCTCTGAAGAAGTCCTGATGAAGCTAACACTCCCGCCACTCCGTAGTCGTGCTCTGCACTTGCGATTTCCCTGAACGTGCCACCGTTCCTTGGAGGTCTTGCAAGGCATTTCCAGGTGTGTCTCACTGACTTGCATCGCTTGCTCCAGTGGGGAAGAGAGTTTTCGTGTGTGCTGGTGGGGCAGGGGAGGATGCATTCCCTCTTTGAATTCCTGCTGTCCCCCTGCCTTGGTCTGGCTAGTATTATTTCAGTTTGTCTGTACTGTCTGATTGCTGTCTGCATTCCACCAGCTCCAGCCATGCAGCCGATTTCCTTTGCTTCGCAAATTTAATTGCTTTGCCAATTAACTCTGTGTCTTCCAGTACTCTCTCTTGAGTGCTTTGTCCCCAAACCCTGTGCTTCCCAAATGGCATGATTAGTTGGGTTTTTTCCGAAACTTAGATCCTTTGTAAATTCTGTTTTCACCTTTTTTCTTGTAACTCTGTGTTTGAATTAGGTATCTGACATAGGCACATCCAGGAGGGAAAAGAAATATTTTAGCAAGTCTTGCTGCTCATGCAGAAGTAGAGGAAGAAAGAAAAGTGAAACACAAGACAAGCAGGAGAGAAGAGGCAGCATTTGGGAATACAGGCAATGGGGATTATTTAACAAAAGAAAGAAGTGGCCAAAAATGGGGCATAGTGAGATGAGCATTGGAGCAGAGTGATCAGAAAATGCCAATGGCCACTAAAAAGTTTTAAGGGGGAAGGAACTGAAGGCTAAATTAGAAGCAAATACTTGGGATTTCAGTGGAGCGGGGAGGCTGGAATCGACAGCCTCGGGTGCAAAGATCAAAAAGAAAGGAGATGTAGAAAGGAGTCAGAGGGCACAGAGTAAAAGGCTGACTCAGAGTTTTAAAAGGGGTGGAGGAAAATGCAGGGAAAATTACAGAAGCTGGTGGGGACCATAAACAGCTCTACTGAGATGGTTAAGAACGTATTTGGCGCCATAAGGGTGTTTGGTGCCTTGAGAAGTAGTACCATGGTGCCTTTTTACTTAGTCGGTGTTTGCCAAGACATCTGGTTTCCCTGTGTGGAGCGTTATGCTCAGTGCTGCAGCAGCTCCGCTTCATTTGCAGTGTGTAGTTACCTGTTTTGTCCTGGGTGTCTAGCAAACGCTCAGCACCCTGCCGGTTGTTTCTGTAGAAAAAGGATTTGCTAATGTAGTCAGGAATTTTTCACATGTCCCTCTTTACGAAGGATGTAAAGTCCCTTTTCTCTAGGTACAGTGAAAATCAAAGAAAAGATGCTTGGTTTGTGCATAGTCCTGTGGTTTGTGGTCAGGTAGTGTTTAATCCAGAAACTCTCTGGATTTGCTGAGGTTCATGCTACCTCCGTTCCTTTCATAATCCTCAGGGCTCCCTTTCTGTCCTTTCTGTGCCCTTTTGGGGTTTTTCTCTTAAACAGAGGGACAGGCATTTTTTGCTGGAACCAGTGCAAGTTTGCATCCAGGCACAGGGGAAGACTTGCGCCCCGCTCGACTCCCTCCCCAAGCACCGACTCCCACAGCAGAGATTGCGACGTTACAGCTATCAGCCTCAGCAGTGAGGGCATCCTGCCCCCGGGTAACCATTTTGTAGTAGGCAGCGTGGTGGAGAAGGGACCGTTACGGGAAGGAGCTGGACCAGGCTCCCGTATGAGCGGTGTTTGCAAAGTGGTGCTTGCTCGGCATGGCACGCTGGGGTCCGAGGTGCACCAGCTCTAGATCTGTCCAAAAATACGTAAAACACATGGGATCCTTATTGTGAGTTTGCAGCCTAAATTATCCCTCTGGGCAGAAAGCGAGTCCTGCGAGCGCTGCCCGGGTCCAGGAGCAGATCCCCTCAGGAACTGCAATTTGTCCTTGCTCTGTCTCTGGGCGATGGGGGAAGGATTTGCTTCAGCCCAAGCCAGCGTGGCTCCCCCCTGCCCACCACTGGTTTATATTTAGCTGGCAGCGCGTGGCCACGTGGGCCGTTTGAAGGCAGCGTCTCCCAGCCCTCATCTCGGTGCTGCCCAGCTTTCCATAGCGGTTGAGCTGCTGCTGCCTGGGTGGAGAGCCGGAGGCTAAAATTAGCAGGGAGCTCTGCTGTTGCCAAATGCTGTGTCTGACCCAGCCGAGCCTGGCGAGGGGGAGAGGAAAACGGTCTTAAATCTCTCCATGCAGAGCACCCAGCGTGCCTGCTGGCTTCTCGGGGGTCTCATTGCGAAGGGTGGGGATGTACTGGGGGGTGCTTGGGGGGATGCTGAAGCAGTGGGGAGAGTAGGACATTGCCAGGACGGTCTCGGTACACGGTAGGAAATCCTGATTCTCACAACTCTGTTTCTTTCTTGGTCTCCCTATATAAACAGTCAGGGAGGCCAATTCTTGCTTGTGGATGTCTTCAGAGCTGCAGGCGTCTCCCCGTTTAGGGAGAGGTTTTGAGGGCAGATGTGGGGTTTGGCTGCCGTAAGAAAACCAGTGCGTATTCACTGCTCCCACCCCGCCAGAACAAGCTGCTGAAGATTTTGCTGCCCCTAGTAGCTGCCCACCCTAGATGAGCACTTGTTTGCTCTCTATTACAGAGTGGTTTCCCAACAAGGTGGGCTCCAGGAGGGGCTGTGGTCTGGTGGTTACAGCACAAATTTGGGTGAAGAGAGACGCATGCTATCCCTGTCTCTGCCACTGAGCAGCCAAGGCTTCAGAACGAGCTGCTTCAGCAGCCTGTGCCTCAATTAGCCTCTATAGCAAAGATGTCTGATAATTGTTATTTATCCTTTTGAAATACTTAATGTCCATGAATGGAAAAGCATTAATTTGGCTCCAAATTACCTCGGTGCAAGGGGAAAGCATGTTGTTTCATTATTGACTATTCTGTCGGACCCAGCCTGCCCTACTGGTACAGTCCTGCTGGTTTGGCTGCCCCAGGCATGCTGCTGCCTTGTCTTTTGAGAACCAACTTTGCTAGTGTGTGTAATGCAGCGGCAGAAACTTGTCCGGGCCCCCAGAATACGGGTCTCACCTCTGACCTTTCCCATTCATTGCACTTGCCTGAATTGCACAGCCCAGGGCAAGAAATGGGTGGAAGGATGCAGCTGAGGTGGGGACTTGGTCCCTAAACCCTAGTCCTTTTTATCCGTGGCCTTTGGAAAGACCCGTCTGCAGTACGTGCAAGGGCAGCAAAATGGCAGACTGTGATGTTGCAGGGAGAACTGCCGTGGGTTTTGCATGTTATTGGTCCTGACAGCTCAGGAGGAGACAGTGTGAGGGACACTATGGATGTGGTGAAGCAAAATGAGCACCCCTTGACAGCCTACTAAAGGTCAGAGTAAATGTAAGCAAGGTTTGCATTGAGATTTGTTTTTTTCAGCAAGGGTTGGTGGGCACTGCTCATGTGGAAAGCTGGACCAACTGCAGGAAGAAGAAAAAAAAACAGGAAGGCATGTTCACGGGCTGCCTGACAACTGTTTTTGCTGAAAGGGGGGTGAAATTCCCCTTTTCCTGCAAACAGCAGAGAAATGAGAGCTGGCATGGCTGCACTAGCTGTGTCTTATGCATTCAACCAGCTAACTTGGAAAGTGGCCTCTGCAGTTGTGTGTGGAGGTGTGTACAGAGGATGTGTGCTAGCCCTCTGCCAGGTCTCCATTACGTTAGGTGTACGGGCAGGAGAGGGCTCCAGGAACTGGAGGGGGTGCGGTACTGGCAGGGTCCGTCCTTGCTCCTGTCTCAGCTCTAGGCACAGGTGCCTCCCTCCTGCGAGCGCTGCTCTGTGGGTTTCATGCTGGTGAAGTAAAGGAAACAAAACTTTCAAGTGAGTCCCCAGCTTCCCTTTCCTTTTTGCTGTCGGAGGCGGAGCGAGGAGTGTCTATGTGAAGGACATCAAGGTATTTTTAGCATGGGTAAAGAAAGGTGAAATATAAAGTATATGGGAAAATATTCCTCCTGCAGCTGCAAAAGGAGTTGCGCTCTGTGTCAGACCAGTTCAGGGCTATTGTTTTTCCTGGGAAGGATTTATTTGCCTGAAACCCAGCAACATGAAGAAAGCGCCACCAGCTGCAGACTTACTGGGAGGCAGGGGGAGAAGGCGGCTGTGTCCTGCTCTTTCCCTTTCACACAAATCTGGCAAGTCCTCTAGTACAAGATTTCTTCCTGATGCTGGCACCCCGCGCTCCTGGCAGCTCCCAGCTCTCTGGGGTGGCACCGGGAATGCATGAGGGCTGGGGCTCGAGCAACTCTGCGGGGTACTGGCACTGCTGGGGCCAGGGGCTTAAGCCAGTTGTGCCACTTGGGTTCACAAGCCTGAAAGGATGCACTTGTCTTTTCCCAGCTGACTGCTGTTCTGTGATGGAAAAGTGGCTTTTTTTTCCTGCACTTGCTGGTAACAATGAGAGGGACCTCCTTGCTCTTAATAATCATCATTTACTGAGGAGGGGGGAAATGGTTCTTCCATGTTCTCTTCCCCTCACTGAACTCTGTTCTGGTGTTGACTACTGGCAAAAATACTAATTTCTAACCGGACAGCCAGTTGAAGTGGCCTGCCTTTGCTGTCCAGGAAGAGGCTGTCTTCCTGCTGCAGTGCTGGTCTCTTCTGTCCGTGCAGGCAGTCTGTCAGCATCCCTGCCCAAGGCCCTGCAGAGGGTCCTGCAGAGAAGTAAGGGCTTCAGGTGCCGTGCAGCATGGAGGCTTCCCCACCGCCCTAGAGAAGGCATTGGGAAGGGGCTGGTGCTCCCCTGAAACTGGGACAGCATACATTGCCAGCACTTTGGCAAAGGAAGGAGGGCTAGAGTATGACTTGGAGGGTACCACCATGTCCCTGTGCTAAATTTACTTCTGCAATCAGTATGTTTAAAATCCGCCATAGTAATATCCTGCTGCCTCCCCTCCGCAGAGCTGGGCATTTGCAAGGTCTGCTGAGATCTCTTCTCCCAGGCAAGCTGCTAAAATGCATTATTTGGGCTCTGCAGGTCTGAAGACTGCTTGGAATTCTTGTCTCAGGCCCTGAAACTGGACTGGTTCAAGTGGGGTGACCTGCCACTGTTTCCCCAGGGTGGTTCATCACCAGGCTGAGCAGGACCCCCATATCCCATGGTGTTAGATCTGGGTTGATTTCTTTATTGCTGAGTGATAATGGTGCAAAGACAGCTTAAGGCTTTAGTTACTGGAAAGCTTTTTTTTCAGGAGAGTGGGGCTTTCAGGAGAGCGGCTGTGGGGAGACCTTACTGCGGCCTTTCAGTACTTAAAGGGGGCCTATAGGAAAGATGGGGACAGTCTTTTTAGTAAGGCCTGTTGTGACAGGACAAGGAGTAATGGTTTTAAACTAAAGGAGGGGAGATTTAGGCTAGATATAAGGAAAAAATTTTTTACAATGAGGGTGGTGAAGCACTGGAACAGGTTGTGCAGAGAGGTAGTGGAGGCCCCATCCCTGGAAACATTCCAGGTCAGGTTGGACGGGGCTCTGAGCAACCTGATCTAGTTGATGATGTCCCTGCTCACTGCAGGGGGGTTGGACTAGATGACCTCTAAAGGTCCCTTCCAACCCAAAGCATTCTATGATTCTATGATTCATACATTGCTTGCCTGAGGGCAGAGGCCCCTGGAGGAAGGACAGCTCAGGTGAATGATACTGGGCTGGTCCTCGAACCGGTCAGTGTTCAGGGGGTCTCCCAGAGCAGGCATGTTCAAGGAAAAGGGAAAAAAAAAAAAAAGAGAGAGAAAGAGAAAGTGGTGATAAGGGGGAGGAAAGGATTTGAGCCACCTCTTGTGCTGGTAGCACAGGACAGCCCTTGTCCAGCCCTGGCCACCTTGGCAGTTCCAGCGGAGCTGCTCTGCTCCAAGGACAAGGCAGAGGTATGCGGCATCGGTGCTTTTTCTCATGAACGTAGTAGATATGTTTGTACAGTTGCAGGAACATAGGCTATGATTGTTCTTTCACACTTTCAGATTTTACCAGCTATGTCTGTTGTGGGTGCTGGGGATTTGTCATCTCAGTATATGGCTTAAATGAAACCGTACAAATCCCTGTGTGCATTTCTTTGCATTCCTTTGTAAATAATCCCAATTTTTTAAAAATTATTATTATTTAAAATAGATGTGATAGTACTGTATGGATCTGTAGCTTTGTAAAGAAATGGCTGTAAACTTTACTCTCTGCAGGTGTATCTCAGGTTCTAAAGGCATTTCCACGTGTAGCATTTTCCACATATAGAAGGTCTCTGTGTGCTCCAGGTACTACCAAATAAGCCCAGAATCCAGAAACTAGCAATTGAATCTCCCAAGAAAACAAAGGTCTAACCTAATTTTGCATCGTGTGCTAAGATAGTCTCATGATAGTGCCTTTTAAGTGTCCTGTGCTCTGAAGCAGCTGTGCTCATGTTTGCTGAGCACATCTAACCAAACCTGTTTGCTCCAGGTTAAGAACAATTATTTCCCAGCAGAGCACTGCAGCACCTGCACTTGGTGTTGTTTCAGGTGGCCAGGGAATTTGATGCTGAGCTCCATTGCATGGCAGACAGCTGGGCTAGTGCTAGGGCAATTTTATACGCACTTCATTGACCCAAGGTGGCCTGCATGGAGCTGATCTGTAATGAACATCTAGTTGCAGCTCTTCCCTCCTCCCTCAGAGCCTGAGGAGGCCACGGTGTGAAGTGGAGGTGAGGTGAGGGTTTTAGCAGCTGAGCAGTGTGCTTCTGCTCTTAAATGACCTGCTGACAATGCTCGGTGCATTGTTTTATAGACCAGAGGCATGTCTTCCACACCAGCTTTACTATTCTGCATAAAAGCCTTGCAGGCTGCAGTGGTTTCCTTTGTATAGAGCCAGGGTGTGGGACACTTCATTATACTCTACCCAAATGTTTTAACATTAGGGTTAATATTAAGACCCAGCTTGGGATTCGTGAGATCACAGACTTGGATGGTATGTTAAAACACCCTGCATGACGCAGGCTGCGTTCTGTACTTGCCATCAACCAGAGGAGCAAGTGGTTTCAGGCACTGTTAAATGAGCTTTCTCTTTAGTGTTGGTCCCTTGTTGACATAGGGTCTCTCTTGTTGTCTTCCCTCATGCATGGTGATAGCCAAGGATCCTCTCTGTGCGGGATACTCATGCAGTGAAAGCGCCACAGGCAAGAGACTTCAGTAAATAGTATTTGTCTAATAGGTGCTGCCGTCTCCCACGTAAAAGTGTCCCAAGGAATCATTGTACGTATCTAGGCACATCACAGATGCAATTTCTGTACCCGCTCCCTGCCCAGGGTAAGTCAGCAGCACCTGGATAACCCCAGCATGTGTGTCAATGCTTGCAGCACATGCTTGCTCCTATATGCTGCCGCACCAGTTTTCCTCTCCTGGCTTCCCCACCCACACTGGCATGGAGGTACACCCAAAGCCCTGCATCGCTCTGCTTCTCTCTGCAAAACATCTCTCCTCCTGCCGAAAAGCTCCATCCCTTCATCTCTGAAGCTGTCCACCTGCCTCATCTCACAGCTTCATGCTCTTCTCTGTGCTCTCTGGGCATGTAGATGTGCTCCCCATGTACTCACTCCTCTTCATACATACCTGTCCACCCCAGCATGCAAGTACCTGCATGTTGCTGACCTCGCCTACTTAGTGCTCTTTCATAGTGTTCCCCTGCATGTTTTCATGACCTTGAAAGCCTTGCTCTCTCTTGCCAAGCTCCTGGGACTCCACTGCTTGCTATATATTACAGTGTTTTTTCCCTTGTGGGGTCCTTTAAGGTAGAGAGCAATGTTCACGAATGTGGTAGGTCAGAACCTGGAATAAATAAGACATGACATAGCCATGGCACTTGCAAGTTTCCTTTCTAGGGTTGCAACCGTGCATTTCCATTTCAAATTCTGACACCGTCCCACACCAGCTCCTCACCGACTTGGTCTGTGCGCCGCGGAGGGGAATCACAGCCTCCCCCAGCATTGCTCTGCCAGTGCATCTGAACGCAGACCAGCGGTCCCCTCTGCTGTTGCGTGCCTGCCCCCTCTCCTCCTCTGCACAGGCCACTTTCTCTAGTCCTGCCCTTTCCTACCATGTACGTGGCTACCAATGCATGGGCCTGTTTGTACCACGATGTGTGTTTCAGCTGCGGTGAGCTAACTCGGTTGAAGTAGCAGAGCTGGAAGAGGGCAGCAGCCTCTGTGCCCCTAAGAAGAACGCAACAGAACACGGGCAACGTATTGGCAATATACAGTCATTCGCCATTTTCTTTGTGGCCCCCTCAGCTACTCGGTGCAGCTCACTCAGGGCTTTCACACGGCTTTTCCTCTCCTTGGCCTGCAGCATTCCTTGCTCTTCCCACCTTGGGTCTTTCCACATCACTTATGTGCCTCTGCAGACCAGAACTATACCCAGAGAGACATATATATTTAGAGCCCGCAGTTAATCAGGGAGTGTACCTATTTTCTTTTTTAGCATCCTGTTACTCAGTTGTTTTACAAAGGCTTTCTTAATCTCACTTTGCTTAATCAAAGCTGCAAGAACTTCCTGTTTCTCTCCCCAGATGTTTCTTTAGTTTTCAAATGCTGGCAGGTATGCAAGTACCTGAAGGTGTTGGGCACCTTCATAAAGAAAACACAAAGAAACTATTATATCTCAGCAGGCAGAGGTCTTAGAACAAAGAGTTGTCACTTATAAGCTCACTAAGATGAAAAGAACAGTGTTGCTGAAAAAAAAAAAGTTTAAAATGCTGAGAAATCATTCTTAATTTCTGAGAGTCTTGTTTGTGCTCCCATTAGCCAAGATAACAGATATTATTACTCGTTGTCCAGTCACTGCAGGACCTTCTGAAGAGGTTAACAGGGCACAGCAGCACACAAACAGCACCGAGGCAGCCTGTAGGGATCTTGAAATTTCAACCCTGTAACAAATTCTCCCCATTTTTCTATATAAAACTTAACAACCGAATTGTGTCCTTCTGCCTCACTGACGCACGTGCGAGAGCCAGGTCTGCCTTGTCTGCATCTGAAGGGAACTCGTGCAGAGGGTCTCCTTGTCAGCCCGCACGCTCTGCGGCATTTGCCAGATTTCCCATCCCGGCACAGCCCATCAGTGCCTGACTCGGTAGCTCTCCTGCAGGAAGGCTTTGATGTGAAGGTCTGTACGGGGAGGTGGTGTCAGTGCTGCCTCTCCGCTCGCCGGGGAAGGCTGTACTGGCTCCCAAGAGTAGGGTGTCACAGGGGGCCTTTCTGCCTTCTCCCAGCTTTAGCTCACGGACCTTCTCTGTCTCGCCCGAGAAATTTAGCTTTAGGAATTGAGGTTAAAAAGAAGCAGGGGTGCTTCTGAATCTACCAAAATGCACGATGTCAAAACCCCTCTGCCTTTCATTGTAGAGCTGGAGGTGCTGCAAAGAGGAGGCTGAGAGGTCATGGCCAAGGGAACTGGATGTGAAGTGGGTGACACTGGCTGAGGATGGATGGAAACAGGGAAATTAAGGGGATGAATCCAGACCCCAGACACCCCCTGGCTCAGGGTGGGTTGCTTCTGGTCTCTGGGGACCTACCTAGGTCTCCTAATGACCCAGAGAGAAGTGCAAGTGAATGACAGACCTTGTTCCCTCAAGACCACTGTCACCTGCTCTTATCCAGTCCGCTGTTTGGTTCTGCCACTGTTCCCACCGAACTTGTCTTGGACAGAGCTGCCTCCTGGGCCAGCTGCACATGGAGTTGAGCTACTCCTGTCACAAATAACAATCACATGGGCAGTGCCACAATTTAGGACACTTCCTCCTGGCCATGTGCACATGGTTCTTTTTATCCATCTACTCAATCCGAGGGCAGATGCTGGCTCTATCAGGTCATCTGGGCTTCTCGGCTTCAGAGTGACTCCTAGAAACCTCCTTGTGCAGCTATGGGCTGCTGGTGGCAGTAAGCAACAGTAACTCTGAGGTACCCCACCACGTACCTGGCTGAGTAAATAATTACCTGTGCCACACCGCTGCTGGGCAAAGGTCTGTAGAGACTCAGGTAACAATCCTGTGTGCTTTGCTTGGGGATCTGGCAATGGTGGAGTAAGAAACTAGGTAATCAAGAAGGACTCAGTATAGATAGAGGCTGAACTGTGGTATGAGAAAGGGTTACAGCTGGACTGGGTGCCAGCATAAACCATAATATTTGTGCATTTCCAGGCACCTATGCGTATCCTTCAGCAAAAAGGTATAAGCCAAATGGTTTTCCTCTGGAGATCAGTGGCAAAAATCCTGTTGACCTCAAGTAGAGCAAGACGCAGCTTACTGCAGCTGGTCTTCAGTGCCTTATGTGAAGGGGAGGTGGCTGGTAAAGCAAAATGGAGCTCTCTCCTTCCCCCGGCGTACGCTTCGCTTCTGCTAGCACCAGCCATCAAACCTGCAAAAATCATGCCTGTCCAACATGCAGGCCTGGTAGGAGCATTTCAGTGCTGGTTACTTTGAATGAGACCTGTATTCAGATGCTTCAGTCTGATGCTGTTGGAGTTGCATGGTTTGGGGGAAAAGGCTGTAGGTGATACAGGGCTCAAACAAGTGAAATGGCTAGCAGCGCTTACAGGGAAGTCGCAGAGGAGAAGGCTGCCATGCTCGGACTGTGTCTCCTGGAATGGTTGCAAAGAGAGCAAGACACAGGGAGGACAGGGATCAATGGGAAATAGCCAGAGCATGAGCTAGGATTAGGGTCACAGATCCAAGGAAACAACCGTAGAGCAGTCAGGATTAGTGGTAATGGAAAAGACTAGGATAGTCAGAGCCAGCAGGTCAACGCCATCCCCGAGGTGGATGAACTAACCCCTGGCACCCCTTTTGGGATGGGGAGCTGGTGAGGAACTGTCTGCAAGCATGTTTGTACAAGTGTATTTCCTATACGAGTGGCCAAATGCCATCGGTTGCTTCCAAGAACCTCATGTAGTTTCCAGACCTTCAGCAGGCCCATACCTCAGCCAGGCTATTTGTGGTGCACAAGGACATGGTAACAGTCAAGCAGGCCACGCTGTTTGGATATCTGTATGAAGACAGCACTGGAGTGGCAGGAAGATGTCCGCATAGCAGGAGCATTTGGCAGTGTCATGTGCTAAAAGGATGAGAAGGTGCTCATGGGTCCTGTAAGGCTGTGGGCCAAGCACAGCTCCAATTTTGAGCTCCAGTGCTGAGATCCTCTTGTACGTGGTAGCACTGAACTGAACCTGGGAGCAGTAACACCCTGTGGCTGCACCCAGCTTCAGCTACTCCGCAGCGGGACACCCTTTACCCTCCTGTCCTTTGCGCTGTTGTCAAGCTGGGCTGAAATGCCTGGGTTTCCTCAGGCTTTCAGCAAGCTGGTCTCATCCCCAAGAGTTCCTATGAGAGGGGAGCGTAGGATGTCGCAGCAAGGTCCTGACTGCAAGAAGTGCCCTGCTTGACATGGACGAACTTGCTGGTTTTGGGGCACCTGGGTTTGAAAGCTGGGCCCTGGAAGTCTGTTTTTGCCCAGAGCTGTTCTCATGGCCGTTTACTGATCAGCCCTTGCAGGAGTGTAAAAGAAGGTCAGAACTTCACTGCAGGAGCCAAACGTTGTTCTCAAAACTCTGCTCCTCAAGGGAGTTACTCCAGATTTACCATGGCGTTTCTGAGATCAAAACCAGGCCGTAAGGAGCTAATTAAAGTCAGGCTAGTATGAGATTTGATATGGTCAAACCAATACATCCTTCATCTGCATAACTGGATCCCTCTGAGTTACCACAGTTGTCTGGAAAGGCCACAGTGAAACCAGACACCATTTACCTGAAACTGAAAAATCCAAGCAAACTCTCTCAAAAATTGTCACACAGGGGGCTGCTCAGGAGGGTGAGTGATCCAGGAGTTACTCACTAGGCTGCATGGTAAAAATTGGCTAAGCAACAAAGCTGTCTGCCTCGCTTGCTGCAGCTAATCAAAATGTAAGTAGAGTGAGGGCCAAGGGCTGGATCTAAGCCCACAGAAGCCAGTGGAAGGGTTCCCACTGGGTTGAAGCCAACATGGTCCAGAGCAGCTTCTTTTTTAAAATGGAAGAGAACATAAACAGGCAGGACTGAGCTCTGACATTCCCTTGAAACCAGATACATCTCTCTCTGGAGCAGAGTAGCTAGCTCTGTGTGCTTCAGTGCTCAGGGATGTCATGAGGTCTGAGAAGGACCAAGAGGAAGGAACAGCAAAGGTGGCTGAGGCAGAAGAGATTTACTTGTGACAGGATTTACTTGTCTAAGATGTCTATATCTACTTCTTTTTTTCCATGAAGGGAGAAGGGTTAAAGCTGGTCCTACAGCAGAATTCAAAGTGGCTCTAGAAATGAAATCAAGTCTCTTGGTTTCCTTCAGCCCCATAGCATAAGGGAGTTACGCCATTAAATTAAAAAGCATTATTTGTAAAACAAGTCTATTGTGTATGTGCTGGGTAATTTAAGCATAATTAATTCAGTGCTGCAGGAGCCAATGATGCAAGTGGTATGGCCGGATTTTTTTTTTTTTAAGGGTTGGATAATTTTATGACTAATAGTAACACTTGCAACTACGCATGGTAAGAGAAGAGTAATCACAGTTTGTGCTGCAGGGCATAAGCTGGCTGTTTGCATAGGTCATGAGGACTTTTTTTTTTTTCCCCTCCTCTGTAAAGTGATACAGCTAAAGGTACTTTTGAAGGTTGTTTTCTTCTGCCTTTTAAACATTAGATCTTGGCCACTGGTCAAAGGTAGATTATCTGATGGGATGAACCAATGGTCTGATCTGCTAATTACTGAATTCCTATGTAAGGCTTTTATTTCCTGCACGGGGAGGTACTGTGCATACGCTGTGCCTTTTCAGAGAGACCTTTTTTTTTTTTTTTTTTAAGACAGAATTAAAGCACCAGCTCTGGTCCCTAATTGAAACCAGCAGCATTCAGTAAGTTTGGACCACATCTGCGTGCTGAGTAGCCCTAGGCGGGCCTCTGTGGTTTCTGTTCCATGCACGGGAACTGTATTTCTGGCAGAAGCTCTTAGAGTTGAGTGAAGAAATTGCAATAAATAATCTACCATATTCATTTTACTTTGTGTGTTTGCTCGTGGAACTTCCAGGAGCAGATCAAAATCTCCTCACATGTATTTGATGTTGTCTAGCAACAGTTCACTACATGGGCATTGCTTTTTTTTTTTCCCCTCCTGATTTGGCTAAGGCTAGCTCTTTGATAATCCAGGGCTGTTGTGAATGCTTCTAAGAAGTGAATTAAAAATTGGCCCGCTCTGAGTAAACAAACACGGATTGAAAATATGTTGGGGTTGGTTCTTCCAGGGTGGTTCAATCGCCCAGAAAACTGGGAGAAAGCTACCTTAATTACTGGGAAGATGAGCGGTGAAAAGAATCTTTTTAATGTTGCTGGTTGTGGCAACTTGGTCCTTCCGCTCCTATAGCTGTACAGCTCTGTGTAAATTGTATACAGCTGTGCACACAAATGAGCAGCTGGGCAGTTTTGACCATTGGGCAAGATCCCTGGTGGGTGGTGGTTTGGTTTTTTTTTTTAAAGAGCAAAAAATAACCTGGCTTATTTTTTCAGCCTGTGGTTTGCAGTACCATTGGTTAGAAAACATCCTTTTAATTTAAAAACTGAGCAAACTGGAGCAAGCTACTAAAAGAGAGAAAATAAGGGATACTGAGATGCTGTCGTATATCACCTCTTTGACTGTAATTGCGTTTTAGTGTCTCATGGGTCCCGATTAAAGCCTGCACATCGGGTCGCTGAGTAAGTGTGCTCCGCTGCAGCTCCTGCCTTGCTCGTGGTGTTGAAGCAGTTGGGATTTCAGTAGGGATTTAGTCTTCCATCTCAGGTTCACAAGTATCGGGGTCTCCCCAAATCCAGCTCCCACCAATCCATTCAAGTTCAGTGCTACGTCTTGTCAGATTGGGGAGTGGAAAGGACTTCCTTTGCTGTAAGAAATGTGACCCTACACCATAAGGACGTTGGCACTAAGGGTTCCCCCCAGCCCTTGTAGCAGGTCAGGAGTCAGCAGGGCCGTTTGGTGTCCATTGCGCCCAGCCCTTGCTGGGGCTGTGGGAGTCTGCTGGAATGGTTTAATTGGTGCTTTTCTTATGTCTGAGGTAGAGAAAAGAATAATTGTCATATGAGAGAAATGTACAAGCTATTCTTCCCGCCCAGGACTTCCCTATCTCATCATTGCTTGTTTTCTTAGCTTTACCCTGGCGTGAGCAGTGAGTCACGAAATCTAATGGGTTTTCATGAGAAGAGCCTTGGGCACCAAGCAGGGAAGGACCAGGGAGCGGCAGCTGATTTCTCGGGAGCTATGATGGAGGCACGAGCTGTCTGCGGCCTCCAGACGAAGTGTGGTGGTGCCTCGAGCTCTGATGGCATGGGAGGCTGCTGGGGAAGCCCTCTCGGTGGAGGTGTCCCCCAGGGGGTGCTGGGCTGGATGGGAGCCCTTGTTGTCCCTCAAGCTGGACCCATCAGGTCTTCTCCACTAAAGGTGCGGCAGGAGGCTGGGGCAGCTGAGGAGAGCAACATCTTGGCTCACTCGCCAACCTGCTCAGATGGCAACCTGGCCTAGAGTCAGCCCTGGGGCTTGACATGGCAGCACCACAGCCTGGCCCGGGCAGGTGCTTGCTCACTGCCTTGGCAACAGGCGGATTGCTTATGGCCGGAGAAGAGGAGATGAAAGGGAGAGGAGGGACTAGCTATCATTTATTAATGCTATTGGGTTGCATTTCTTTCCAGTGCTGTAAGACTGGGGCAGGACTTGGCCAGCAGCTGATGAAAGAGGAGACAGAGCTCACCAGGAAACACGAGAGAACTTGAAGGAGGAGTCTCAGGAGGGTCCCTGGGAGATGGGCAGGTCTGGGTGCTCCCCAAAAACTGTCTGAGGCTGGAAGAGCCTGAGGGGGCAAAGGAATGACAGGGGGAAGAAATTAAATAAAAAGCATGGTGAGGCCAACTGAGAAGGGATGGGAGAAACTGGACAGTCATCTTGTTATTGCAGAGTTGGCAGAAAAAACACGATTTTTTTTCTCATCTGTGATGCTTCCTGTTCGCTAATAATTTTAAGATAGTGTTATGCCTGGGGTATCTTTCCTGTTATTTGAGCTGTTGCTGGGTGAGAGCTTACCTGTACAGACACCCTACCACATTGCTAGCATGAGTGAATTCAGGTTTTATGAAGAAGACCTGTAGGAGTTTCTAGGGTTAGCTATGGGGCTCAAATTTAGAAGCATCCTAAAAATTTCTGTAGAGACTGGTGGAAAATTATGCATGCTCTACATGTTTTTTGTAACTTTCTTTAACAGTCTGTAGCAGGGATGAAGTTGCTAATTAAACTCTTCTTTCATTTGAGATGGCCCAAAATAGTTAGAGATGTTCATAAAGGGCATCCCTCTGCAAGGGTCGCTTAAAGCAGCTGAATGCTTTAGCGACCAGATTTCGCCAAGGGTCTGGGACATGCTGTGTGTCTCATCTGGCTTTGTGACAAACGTGCTTTTGATCATATGCAAAGATGCATTAAAAAAAAAGTTACTCTGACCTTTCCCAATTACACAAAGTTATAAGCATTTGAAGTTAAATCCAGTGAGGCTTACTTTGCCAGCTTCAGAGCTGGAGAGATGCAGAGATTCCTAGTTGAGAATTTTTTTTTCTTTCACTAGAAAGCGTTTTTTCTTCGTTCTAATCAGGATCAGAGTGCCCAAGGGCCTGATTTTTTCCGATAGGACCAGCAGCATTTCTGTAACAAGTCCATGTGAGCCTGAGTGCGCAGACCCTGTGAATGAGACTCTGCATCCTTGTCATTTTTGGTGTTTTAGAAAGTGAGATAATCGAGCCCCCCAGTACGACTGGGAAGCAAACAGATTTGGGTTATTCTCGCCATCAAATGGGGACTGAAAAACAGTCAAGGAGAGCATGCCGGCATCCAGGACATTCCCGAATTTCACCAACTGTGTGAATGCAGTTGCATTCGTGGGCTAATGCGTCCCTATTGACACTGGTGCAGTAATGGCTTGTACTCACTCTGTATTTACTCTTCACGATGTTTGTCCTGTTACTTCATCAATGCTGCCATTAGGATTACTGAATTTTCAAACATCAACACAGCTGCTTTTCAGACAAGGTGAAAGCCCTGTCTTCGCAGCGATGAGATGTCAAAACCAGTGCTGAGCTAACACCTAGTATTTCAGTCAGTATTGCAAAAAAAGCATGATAAAATTCAGTCAAGCAGGCCAGATCCTTAAAAGCAAATAAAAAATCAAGTGTGTGATATATGTTGTGCGAGTCTTACTCTTGGTGTCAGCTAAAAGAGCAAAGGAGTAAGAGAACCTCATTGGGCCATTCTGAAATGGTGCCGTCTCCATTCCATGCACTACGCCCGGTCTTCCTCCTGGCTTAACTGTCGCCGAGACCCAGGGCAGAGCAGCAAAGAAATGAACTGGCAGAGTTGAGCAATTTTGTTTGTTTGCCAGTTTAGCTGTTAGTGTATTGCATCACAGCAGGACTTTTTTTGATGGATAAGCTCCCAGACAATAGGCTGTTGACAATCCCATTGCATCATCTTGGCATCAACTCTCCAAGTAGAAGAGCGTGTCTAACAGTGGCAGTTACATGTACTATAAAATATAATAGGCAAAGCCCTAACATCCTGCAGCAAACACGATTTATGTTCTGCTCCAAGTTTTCTAAATTCTGTGAAATGCTGATGTGGTAGCCTGGATATTATTCTGTGGTTGCTTTATTTGAATGAAAAAACTGGTATCTCATTAATATAGTAGGGACATGAATAATAAACTTAGCTTACAAGACCCCTCATTATTCCTTCTAGCATTCAATCTCTTGTGTCCCTCCATTCTCATTTTTCAGGATCACAAAGATTTTTGATCATAGACTTGAAACTCGCGGTGGAGAAGGTGGATTTCTAATGGGGAGGTGGAGAGCACAGAAAGACAGGAAAGCTCACAGTGATTTTGCGAACTCTGAAGTAGTTAATTGTATTGCCATTGTAGGTTGGGCTCTAAAAAGGCACATGTGTGGCTTGGCTCAAATCCCAGCACTTTCCCTTGGGACTTTTGCTTCCAAGGTACTTACAGGCAGATTTTTCAAAAGCAGTGAAGTTGTAAACTTTTGGGGTTCAGAGTTATCAATGTATTTAGATGACTGGCTGGTTTAAAACTACTTCCACAAATGATTTCTGCCTCATGTGGTGAACAGACTGGAGTTAACTTGGAACAAGGCAAGTAACAGCCCTGGACTTCAGGAGAGCCATGTTCAGGGACCTGCTTCAAAGAATCCCATGGGAGACAGTCTTAGGGAGCAGAAGAATAACCCCATGCCCCGGTACAGGCAGCTTTGCAGGAAAGGACCTTGGGATCCTGGTGGACAAGTTGAACATGAGCCAGCAATGTGCCCTTGCAGCAAAGACCAACAGCCTCCTGGGCTGCATTAGGTCAGACTGAAGGAGATGATCCTTCCACTCTGCTCAGCCTACATGAGGCATCTGTAGCACTGTGTCCAGTTCTGGGCTCCCCAGATGAGAGACACGGACACGCTGGAGTGAGTCCTGCCAAGGGCCATGAAGATTATTACAGGACTGAAGCATCTGACATACAAGGAGAGGCTGAGAGAGCTGGGGCTGTTCAGCGTGGAGAGAAGGCGGCTCAGGGAGATCTTATCCGTGTGTATAAATACCTGATGGGAGCGAGTAAGGAATAAGGAGACAGACTCTTAGCGGCATCTAGGGAAAGGACGGGAGGCAGTGGGCACAAACCAAGCCAGAGGAAATTCCATTTAAACATAAAAACTTTTTTTACTGTAAAGGTGGTCAGACATTGGAACAGGTTGTCCAAAGAAGTTGTGGAGTCTCTGGATGTGGCCCTGCGCAACCTGCTCTAGGTGACAGTGACCCTGCTCTGAGCAGGGGTTCGGACTAGATGATTTCCAGAGGTGCCTTCCAACCTCAGCAATTTTGTGGTTTTGTATTAGCATGCAGAAAAAATAGATTAAAAGAGTAATCAAGAATGGACTGTCCTGGGCTATTTGTGGAGCCTGGGAAGTCACAGGCACACACAGTCCTCATCTGCATCCCAGGAGACACCACGTTAGGAACTTTTCCCATAAAACAGTGTGGAATGTATAAACTGTACTGTGGTGTTTCAGGACACCAGAGCTGAGGTCTGATGCTCTCCTAGCTATATAAAACCTGGAGCTTTGTGAGTTACTGGGGTCAGAGGCACACAAAGGACAGACGATGAACAGCTAGTCCTTTGGCAAAGTGCAGTAGAGAGGCCAGCTGCTTTAATTCGCCTTCAGTTTTGGCAGAACATGCTAGAAATGGGTATTTTGACATACGTGGTTAAGTTGTATAAGGCGGTTCACTCATACCATCATGGAAAGGGAATGCAATTGAACAGTCAGTGGAGCTCAGTAGGAATCACACCAGGAGCCTGTGGAAAAGGTCAGTAAAACTTAGCAAAGAGGCTGAGAACAGAGTTTGGATGAAATCTCAGGTCAGCATGTAAATAACCAAGGTCAGATGGCATTTTCATTGGATATTTTTTCTGGAACTGGTGCAGGAATTACTGTGTGAGTTTCCTGTACTGAATTACACAAGAGGTGGATTGGACAGTCGTTACGGTTCATTTGTCCTTAAATTCATTAGGCACTTGCTGGACGTGTGCTGGGCAGTAGGAACACCTCTTTCTTGACTTATGGAAATTTCCAGTGCGTTGCAAAGAAAACAATAAATTTGCGATCAGTCCTTGCAAGCCACCTTAAACAGTTGGCAGGGCAATTTTAATGCGCTGGTAGAAAGCCGTAGCACGGTTAAATATTCCACTGAAACAGGATAGCTCTGTAAGGCACGCTGGCCCAGCTCCAAGGCGACTAACCCAGCCGTCTCCTTCTGGGTGAGGGATCACCTCCTGGAAGACCTCAGGAATGCCTGCTGGTGGCAGGGATTGCTTGCGGAGGATGGGGGCCCTGCAGCAGCGTTTGGCTGGCCCCTGCAGTCTGGGCTCCGAAAAGTTCAGCTGCATCTCAGTTTAGGAATGGCTCCAGGTTTGTTCTCTCTGGGACCAAGAGTGGTTTCTGTGAACTCCTCCTGGTTCTCTTAATGATTTTTGTCAAGTGCGTTGTGCAGGCTGGTTTGAGACCCAAAGGAGGACATTGACATGGGATTTAGTCAAGACAGACAAGAAACAATATTTCAGAAGTTGGTATTTTGGAATTAGGTCATTGGGTAAGAGCTCTATAAAGAGAGTTTACACAACCCTGATTCTTCCCCATAGCAACCTGTGTTGTGTAAATAAAGCCGGCCCAGAAGCAAGTGTCTGCTTTGCAGCCCTTCCCATTGCACAGTGTACATTTGCCTGGAGGCAGGATGCCCGAAGGGGGGACTGGAGGCTTGTTTTGTCCAAGTGAACGTTGAGCCTGTGTTGTGGAGGAGCTTGAGAGTGCTCTTGCCCCCTTAGTACTCTGAGGCTTGATATGTTTTTTTAAGACATAGGTGTATAGGATTTTCCGTAACATATCAAACCGTTAGTCCATCTTGCATGTTTGTCTGCCCTGACTAGCAGTTGGTATTTGATGATGAGTCAGAGGAAGTCAGCGTTAAAAATTGCACCTTTGCTAAATAGAGATGGTGATGTTGAGTTGAGAGGCGCGTGCACAGTTCCTCCGCAAAGAGAGATGAAGGCTGGCATTTAGGGTTGGAGGCCAAATGAAGCTTTGGGCTTAGATTTGGCGTTGTCAGCATCTGATGAGAAATTTCAGACATTCTTGAAGAATATCCTGAAAATCCAGTTGCTTTTTGCTACCATTTTAATCAACATTTGATCATACGTAAACCTGAACCAGAAGCTGTAGCTTTGAATTTTGAATCAGAATCATGGAAGTAATCTTGTACACGGGGATTGCATCCAAGTTCCTGAAATTCTTGGAGTAGTTTTAAAGCCTCATCCAAAACCCATTAACATTAATAGAAGGACTTAATCTGACTCAAAATTCAGTCATCAAATTGTTTCAAATCTGACATACCTAGAAAACAATACCAAAGCAGTACCTCAACCACTGCGCTGTCAGCTTGTCTTTGTTATTTAGAAGACTTGTTGTATTTCTCTGGTTTTGATATTCATCAGCATGCCTGCTTTTGTTTCCTCCTCAGCACAGCTGTCAGATAACTGTTGTGTTGTCCCACATTTAGGGGTGTCTCTGTCTTCAGGGCTTGCTTTGGTGTCAGAGCAGGGCATCTCATGCAGAGCCCTGGGAAGACCAGTCGTTCTGCCACCCTCAAGAACATAGGCAAATGAAAATAATTTAAACAAATCATAAGATACTTCTGGAGTGGCCTTCAAGAGTGTCGGTTTAGCTCGCTTCCTTGCCTCAAGGTTGGGTCAACCCTACCTGCACCATTTCTGGCCGGTGTTTGTCCAGCCTGCTCTTTATCTTAATTCCTCTCTTCCTTTAGTCTTGTCCCTAGACTGCCTCCAGGCACCGCTGAAGCTGATAGCGTAGGGTAATAATTTTGTCGCAATGCTCCCAGAGACCATGGAAACAATACATTTCAGCGGGAGTGGATTACTGCCTTTGAGGTGCATTCAGGGAAACAAAATGGCTCCAGCAGCTTTGAGCAAAACGGCAAACAGAAATGGCAAGTAGAGAAATAAATAAGGTATGGGGTTTTTTTCGTGGAAGCAATGGATGACATTTTCTACAGCACAAAGTTCCAGAACTTGACTGAAAATCAAGCTGCAAGCAGATATTTTGGGAATGCTGCATCTACATGGAAGTGGCAAGCTGTTGAGTCTTCAGGAAAATCCCCATCCAAGATAAAAGAAAGAAAGCGTTAGCTACGTTCGGTAAAGCAATAACAAATGTTGACTTGAAGGTCTACTGCACAGTTGATGTTCAGCTTCACTTCCTAGACAGCTCCTGTATAAAAATAATCTCTTGGAAAGCTCTTTGAGTAGTCTGTGTGCTGCAGTGTTTGGATCAGTTGAGAAAAATGCACTTACCAAAGCTTTCTGAAAGCTGCATGGATGACCTTGTTGAACTTTCTTGGGCACAGTCTTGTTGCAAAAAGAAAAACAGATGGCAAAGTCTGCTGAACACAGAATTGCCATTTTCTTTCTTTCTTTCTTTATTTTTGCAGGTACCTCCTTGTGCTCAGGGGAGGGAAGCCGTATACATATGTTGCTTCTTATTCATTGCATTTATTCAGATGCCACGACATCAAAGCAACAGATCGGTTCATGGTTGAAAGCATTTAGAAACATGCTTCTTTTTGCAAGAAGTCCTTACTGCTGTTAATGATGAAGGTGTACATAAGCATGAAAGTGGGCAGGCAGCCTCCCAGGTCTGTCTCTGAGTGCAGTGCATATGATTTGCTGCACTGAGCTGGTGATATATGGAGGCAAAAGTTAGCTTTAATTAACTTGTTACCACAGTAGAACAGGCCTTTATTGCCTCTCCTGTCTCTAAGGGCATGGCTTCACTGGTGCCTCCAGATGAAGGGGAGAGTGCCAGGAATACCACTTTCAGTGATCATAACCAGGTGGAACATCTGCTTTTCATGCTAGTCACCTTGAGGGCCAGATAGGAATTTTTTAAGTTATTATTTTTGTTGGGGGGGAGCAGACTTTATGCAGAACTGCAGAGTGTGAGTCAGCAGTTGAAGATGAGGTCACTGGGAGTCAATTGGTAGAAACCCATGTAGATGTTCCAGGATTAAAGGTATTTTTGTCCAGAAATAATGTGAGATGTTACTGTTTACCAAAAAAAAAGAAGGGGGGGGGGGGAGAAAAGCATGAAACTGGAGTCCATGAAGTGGCAAATTATTTTGATCTTAAAAGCAGGAATAAAAATCAAAACTTAGACTTGTATCAAAACACCTGATTCTGTGCTCTTCTGTCAACCTGCCAATTTTTCCAAGCACTGCAAGTATTGTAGTTCAAGCAAGCCAAACATTGTGGTCTCCCATCAGTAAATGGTTTGATGCAAATCCCATGTTTTAAAGACAATGACTGGCAAAAGCCTGGCTTGGCAAGTGTGATACCGTGATGTGAACTACTCCAGTACCCTTAATCTTGGTATGACTGGAAGCAGCTCTTTTTCACACCGGCTGTGGCTGTTTTGAGAAATCTGTTGCTGTGCATGAAGAATGTAAAAAGTGAGAGACTGTTTGCTTCTGATGGCAGTATCTTATGAGGATGCAGGTACAGAGTCAGCCTGTGTGCAGCATGGTGTCTCAGGGACAAGCACACCATAATTTGCAGGACAACTGCCACGTGTTCTGTAAATTAAAGAGTTGAACTTGCCAGCAGTTAATGATTTTAGCTGCACGGCTATTATGGCCGTAATGTTGAAAACATATTTTATTATTTAAAAGCTTCTACGTGTGTTTTGTGTGGTTAAGATGACCTGTGGATGACTGCGAAAGAATAGCAGAATAGAAAGCATTTCTCCCCCCTTTGCTGTAAGTTAGTAGTGCCAAAATCATGGTCTTTATCTTCTGTTCCTAAAAGCAGCAGTAGGTGCTCTTCTTCTCAGGCTTCATTTGAGTCAATGTTGCTCCTTCCCCTGAAAAACAGAGTGCCCTGCTCTTTCCCCTTCCCCAGTCTAATCCTTCAGGGCTCCTTTGTAGAGGCAGAAGAGAGGGAAGGTGAGGAGGGATTAAGTTGCATGGTTGGAGAGGTGAGGATGGGCAGGAGAGGACATGTCTCCATTGCTCAGGACCTCTGTTGGCTGTTATCGTAGAATCATAGAGTAGCTTGGGTTGGAAGGGACCATTGAAGGTCATCTAGTCCAACCGCCCCCTGCAGTGAGCAGGAACAGCTTCAACTAGATCAGGTTCTCAGGGCCCCGTCCAACATGACCTTGAATGTTTCCAGGGGTGGGGCATCTACCACCTCTCTGGGCAACCTGTTCCAGTGTTTCACCACCCTCATTGTAAAACAGTTCTTCCTTATATCTAGTCTAAATCCACCCTCTTTTAGTTTAAAAGCATTACCCCTTGTCCTATCGCAACAGGCCCCACTAAAAAGTTTATCCCCATCTTTCTATAAGCCCACTTTAAGTGCTGAAAGGACGCACTAAGGTCTCCCCAGAGCCTTCTCTTCTCCCTGGGCAGGGGATTACAGCTGTGCAGCCAAAGCTGGGCCTCTGTGGCTGGGCACCTCAGCTGCCTGCAGGTCGTAGCTGCCCTTCCACGCTGGCATCAGCTCCTGAACATCCTCTGCCTTCAGCTTGGCAAGTGCAGATAAGCAATAGTTTGCAGTTGTTTTACTCTAACACACATGAGGTTGAAATAGAGGCATTTCTGGAGCTGACTTACAAGCTCAGCCCCATAATTTTGAAGGATAGTGCAACCGGCAGCAACATCATGGGCTTTCTCACTCAAATCCAGCAGTGCATCTCCACGTGCATATCCTCGCTGAGCTTTCAGGAGGCAGGCAATATTTGCCAGATAATCTCGTGGCTTAGGTGGATTTCATGATTTAACTAGGGCAATGGACAATTTTAGTGACAGAAGCAAGATTTGAATTTTATCTTCCACAAACCAGGTGAATGCCCCAGCCATTGCTTATCAGTTCCTCCCTTCCTGTATGCAATACACGTCCTATACCTAGAGGGCAACAGCAGCAAGGTGTTATTTGGTGGGTGAGCCTGGAAGTGAGACTGCGTGAGTGCCGCAGGTAGCTACGTCTGCTCGTTTTCCTCTCATTCCCGAGTACAGTGCTCTGCCTTTTCCTCCGTCATACTTCATGTACTTCTAATGTTCTGCAGCTTGTAGAGTTTGCAAACTTGCAGACAGCAAAGCCATGCAGTTTCACAAAGCAGTGAATCAAGAGTTGTAACTGGAGGAAGAATGGAGTAATTTATGTCTGCACACACAGTCTCTAGCTTGTGATTTATCCCTGGAGGAGGTCGGCAATCATGTTTGCAGGGTTCTGCGCTAACCAGAAATGGAAAGGTTTGCAGGGCTCCTTCTGTAACACCAGGTTTCATAACTTCTTGAATACTTTTAACTCCAAGAGTGGTGTTCTGATCTTGATCTGAGGGCAAGGAGTTCACTCTTTTCTGCCTATGCCTTTTATTGACTTAAATAAGTAACCAGAGAGACTCTCTTGGCCCGGCTCTACCCTCAGATTATTTTTTTGGTAGTTTCTCTGTCCCCCCCATCTGTGATTCATGACTTGACCTAACCTTCACTCACCCCTATGGCCAGAAACCATTGGCCGTTCCTTTTTACTTTATCCTTCCCTCACATCTCTGTTTTTAGGAGGTCAGTTTACACCTCATCTTTATGTTTTGCATGCTTGGTGTTGTGGGGCTTGGTGTGTGTGGTAGACCAGGAGGTGGGTGTTGCTTCCCCTGCAGCATGGCACTAGCAGTGGGGGTTTGCTCTGGTCAGGGTGTGTGAAAGGCATGTCAAACTCCCTAAATACCCTCTTCCCCAGAGCATGATCCAGCACTGCCTTGGTGAGGTGACGAGATGGCCGCTGTCAGGCTGCAGCCACGAAACCATGCTGCCTGGGGTGCACAGCACAGCATGGCACCTTGTCCCCATGATCTCTCTGGTCAGAAGTATTTGGTTGCTGGACCACAACCTCACTGCCTGTGACACCCAGTGTCACGTCGTGGGGTGAAGGCACACCCAGCACACTGCCTGTGTGAGGGGGGTATAATCTAAATGAGAGTAACTGAGGCGGGAGGTGGAGTTGAGGTTCGTGTTCAGGGCAGGAGGCTTGATGCATATGCGTGTGAGGGACTGCAAATAGCTCCCTGAGTTGAGGTCCTATCTCGTGTTCAGTTTTAAGCGACCTTCCCCAGTGTCTTTTGGACTAGTATGTTTGCAAGGCACCTAATGGTAATGTTTGGTGGTATGGACACTGCATCTGCATATCTGTTCAGCCAGGAATAGTACTGGGAAAGACCTCAAATCACATCGAAGTCCCGTGGGATAACAGCAAGTTGAAAAAATTCAACCAGGTTAAGAGGAGAAATAAGACCATCCAAAAGAGGGTTAGAACATCATGCCATGCTGAGAGGTCTGTGGGCACTGCGGGTAATGAAGAACAAAACCCTGCTTCATGCCTGTCACTTTTTTCTTGCCCTGTCCCTGCAATGAAAGAGGAGGAGGATGGTCTCGGATCAGAAGGAAAATGCTTTTTGTGCAAACCAGCCTGTGGACATGCTGTTTCCTGAGGCTGCTGAGTGAAATAATTTAGCAGGGTTACAAAAGGGCTGGATAGCATGTGGGCGTTAATAGCATTTGCAGCTATGTAAGCAGCAGTAACAACAGCAGAGTAATCAAATCTCATCCTTCAGAGAGGAAGCTGATCACCTGAGTGGGTCTGGGATTTCCCCCTTGCACAATTGCCAGGTACCTTCACAGGCTAATTGAAATGTCAAGTGCTGGCTGGGGCCAGGGGCACGACAGTGGCTTGGTGGATCTAATTTTCAAACAGACAGAGCAGCTCTGGTCACGCTCCTGCCCCGAGGCCTGATAGCTCCCCCGGTACTGCTATCTGTTATCTCTGGCTGCGGCTTTCTGCTTTTTAAATTTTTTTTTCTTTTTTTTTCTCTTGAGCCGGGCTTCAAGTGCATTGCTCTGGCAGAATCATAACTGCTAGATGAGATCTCCCTGTCTCCACTTGCTGTTCCTGCAGCTTCCTCCGCTGACTTTTAACCTGAGAGCAGTAAAAAGCATAGCTGAGAAGAGGCAGACATGACCCTGGGCCCTGACTGGACCCAAGGCAAGAAATATCTTCATCTTATTTCCTCTTGTTACAGCTTTTCTGTCCCTTAACAGTTGGTCTGCTGGCTCTGCGGGCAACTGGCTCCAGACTGGCTGCCTCTTGCGGGGGTTCTGCTGTAGGATGCAGCATCTGTCTCAGCCTCCTCTTCATCCTCTTCCTTTTCTTTGTGTCCACCTGCCTCTCTTTCCAGAAACAAGCTCAAGTCCTGTGGGCTTCCCATCTCAAAGCTAGAGGGGCAGCTGAGGCTCAGCCCCAGTGGGCATTTGGGTCCTCAGCAGGCAGCTGCCAGCCTGCCTGATGGGAAGAGGGAGAAAAAGAACCCCTTTTCTCCAAAGAAGAACCACTCTCACTCTCCTGGGTGGTGGCTGGTCCCTGTGAGGCTTGAACCTTGGACCACTGGCACGCAAGAGTAGAATGAAAGGTGGATCTCTGCTTGTAGAGAGGAGGTCAGCCAAGTGTCTGGTTGTAGACATAGGGGAAAATGCCCTGTATGTCAGTGTGAGGATAAAAACTGCAGTTTGGGTGAGCTCTGCAGAAAACCCCTAGCATTGCCATGAATCTGGCTGTTCTTCTGCTCTTCCACAGTGCCTTTGAGAATATCTCCTTGCTCCTCAGGTCCCTCTCAGCACAAAATCGTACAAATCTCCCCGTCCACGATGCTCTGGTGCCAGGTGTGCCATTGCAGGCAGGGATGGCAAAGGGGCAGGTTTGACGTCACACTGTGTGCGGTGTAAACGCAGATCCGCTGGAAGCGTGGATGCTGCTCTACCCTGGTACTGGGGTCTGCTGTGGTGCTTGTGTGGCCATCAGCCAGCTTGATTGGGTAAGCTGGCCCAGCAGAAAGCCATGTGCCTTTCTTTGCTCTGGGCTGGATTTTGGGTGAATTGCTACCCTGAACGGTCCCTTGTGGCTGTGGGGAGGCTGGTACTGATGCCAAGAAGGAGCAGTATGTGGCAGCAAGGCTGGCTGCCTCTTCTGGCAAGCTGCGCCTGTACCACAGTTGCCTTCCTTGGAGGTGTTTGGGGTGAAAAAATAGCCTTGGAAAACAACCGTTGTGCTCCGGGAAGTGATGGGAGGTAAATGCCCAGAAGAGAGAAAGGCCAGGAGTTGGCTGGTACATCTGTCTGACAGGCTAATGGCAACAAAGCCTGGGCCAACATCTTCAGCTATTCACCTGGCTGTGGGACAGGCTCTTCCGAAGCCTTTGATTTCTGCCTTTACAGTTTTTTGCCTTTTCCCAACCTAGCCAGAACTGGTTTTGTAGAGGGACTGGAGCAAAACCATCAAAGCTAATAGTTCTGGCATTCCCTCTTAGTAATACTGAAGTGTTTGCTGAGGTATTTTAGTTCCTGCCTACTGCTTTTTTCCAGGCGCATTCTTATTGACTTTAAATAACCATCAAGAAAGTACTCCAGCAGCTGGGCTGCTGTGCAGAGCTGATGGAGACCTCAAGGACAGGCTGAACCTGTGGTGGACCACCTCGCTCTGGCGCTCTTGAGACAGAGCAGTGGACGTAGCCACCAGGCTCTGCTCTCTGCCAGTCACGCGGGAGAGGATACCTGCAAGGCGATGTCTTGAATCCTGTGGCATGTGCTGGGGAGAAAACCTTCACTGTGTCCTCAGTCAGCAGTTGGTCTTGGCAGGCTTCTGGCTACAGGAAGCTGGAGGAGCTCTGTCTCTTTTCTATAGCTCCTTCCCTCCTCCTAGTGAGGAACGCACGGGCAAAGCCAGGTTCTTCTCCAGAGGTGCCCCTTGGCGATCCCCAGGGAAAAGTCAATCTTTTGAGAGGACCTGGAGCGCCAAGAACTTTCTCTGTTTATCCCACTATTTTTCCAAAAATCATCTCCTACCACATTGGGGAATTAGCTTGCCAAAGTACAAATTACCCAGCAAGGAAATCACTACCTCCAGATTAATTCCTAGCTGGTTTGTCTCTTCTGTGTTTGGCTGATGTAAGTGTTAAGTAAATATTTGTACAACACAGAGATTTGCCCCCCTTTCTTCTCTTTTCCAAGGGTCACAGAAATGTCAGCCGTTGGCACTTGTATGCAGCCGGGCTTCTGTGTTTGCTGCAAGGCGGGCTCCGTGCCAGCCATGCGCAGGAACCGAAGCACGGACAAGCCCGGGAGTTGCCACGGTGGAGCGGCCAGGGCAGCCGGCTGTGGTGGCCAGCATGCTCGTCCCAGGACAGGCTGGTTCCTGACGCTTCGTCCTGAGCTTATTTCTCAGAGCAGTGAAGTCCTGAGTTTAACAAGGATACCAAATAATCTCTCTCTTCCACACAAAAGAAAAAACCTGCTTCTGTTGGTGTCCTCCCTAGGGGAGTGAACCAACTTTTATTCCTGTTTTTTTTTTATTTTAGTCCTGTTTTACTTGGTTCCTCTCTTATTTAGCCAGTCCCACTCTTCTGGCTCTCTCCTCTGAAAAAAAAATTTGCTCCCCTCTCCCACGAGTACCATGAGCCTTCGAAGTAGTGAGTGCTGAATTTCATGCGAACTACGAAATCTGTTCCAGCCCCATTGCAAGCGGGGCCATGTGTCCAGCTGCAGGACACTCAGAGACAGTGGTTCCTGCCTCGTTGCTCTGAATGAGGTGGAAGCTCAGCAGTTAATATGTTATTTTATATGAAGACACAGGAATTTCTCCTTCTTTCCCATGACAGTCAGTCCCTGAAGCACAAGATGTTCTTAGCTGCATTAATCAGTAGATTACTCACCCGGAGTGTCTGACTGAAAAATCTTCTGCAGAAGATAAATATTGATGTTGATATTTTTAGTCATAGACTTAAACCCATAGCTTCAGATCAGAATCTGGGGGTGGGAAGACCTAGATGAGAAATTTGTGGCTGTTCAGCATCTAATAAGGCCTGAATGAAACCCACACGTCTAAGCCAACAGTCCCGTCAGGAAGCAGGACACCCTGGTTGTCTCTGAGTCTTGTCTCTCACTTGCATATCTGATCACTTGCTTTCACATTGTCCCCATTTCTTGCACTTTCTTTTCATTAATTGTCCCCTTTTTTTCACCATATCATAGGAGGCAGCTTCAACATCATCGCTTTCTGCTCGCCTCTGTCAGACCTCGCAGCACCCGTATTCAGGAGCAAGTAGAGACAGAGTTTTGCAACCCTGTTTGTAGGTGCAATAACAGGCCAAGAGTTTAGCACAGCCAGGGAGGGGGATCTGTCAAAGGGTCGTTTGTGAATTCTAGTTCTTGGGATTGTTTTGTGTTTGCCTTGGCCTCTACATAGCTCAGAGATGTTTTGGAGCTGATCTAAGTCCTGCAGCTTGTAAATGTCCCCCTTCCAAAGCAAACCGATGGAGCATGCTCCTACTTAAGCCACAGTGAGCCTCCCGTGCTGCTGGGTTGGGTGGGCAGGGTGAAGATGGGTGGGCAGGGTGAAGATCGGTATGCTGGCTCCGAAACAGTAGAGGTTTCCCCAGCAGTGGGCTGTGTTGCCCCCTCAGAGCACGTCTCTCCCACTTCTCGCTGCAGGAGCAGTGCAGAGGGCTCAGGCCATTTGTCTCAACGCTCAGACTTGAAGCTGGTGGGATGGTTCCCTTTATATACCAAGGCAGCCAGCTTCTCTGGACCTCCTAGAGCTTAGGGGGTGATTTCCATTTTTAAAGAAAACGGGCAGAAAATGGCTCTGCTCCGTGGTACGTGGATATTGAGCTGGTCCACCACCAGCCTGGGAGAAGCAAGTGCTTGCGGAGGTTTTGGCACTTGTGCTCTTCACAGTTAAGCTATCGTGCGGTGTGGGCACAGTGCTGAGCTGCTGGCAGGTTGGTTAGTTGCTAACTCAATGCCAAAATGTTTACCAGATCTGAAAACCGCATAGCGTGAGCCACCGTAACAGTGCTGGGCGGCGTGAGCTCTGCTCACCAGCACTGTCTCGTTAGTGATACAGACGGTGGTTATGGAGAGCTACGAGGTTATGCTGCATCTGCTCATTTTTGTCCCTCCTAAGCCCAGGAGGCCATTGGAGTTGTAGAAGGAAACCAAAATTGATCCTGGCTCCTGGATCAAGCAGACTGGGAGGGGAGTGTCAAATGAAGGTGCTTTGAACCTGGAAGCTGACTTCACTTAAATAGCGACATCCTTAACCGCATCACTGCTAATATTTTAGGCATTACAGCTGAATGTCCCATCAGGTGCATTCTTTGCCGTCATTTCCTTCAAGCAAAGAAGATTGAAGACTTTTATTGTGCAAATAGGTGCATATTCAGAGTAATATTCTTTTGATGGTTAAACTAATTAGTAATCTGGTTGTTGTCTTTCGTATTTTTCTTTGGGATTGCTAGTTAAAAAAAATAGATGTTCTTTAGTTTGACCAATGGAATTATCTGAGGGATCTACAAAGAGGTTCCCAGTCCTTTGGCGATTAATGAAATCTCTGACACGTATTTTAGAACTATGATGAATCTTTAATACAATAAATTAATAAGAAGGAGGGAAGAGTGTTCAAGGAAGACAAAGGCAATTTCTCTCTCTGTGTCAGCCTGCCAACTCCAAGTAACGTAAACAAATCCTGGTCTCTGCTGGACCGTTCCAGAGTGTTAGAGGTCTCTCAGCCTTGTAAAGGACCAGTTTATTCTGGTAACTGCTGCGGCTTCTTTTTTTAGCCTGTACTCTGACATCTCTCTGTTTCCTCTGTGCAGGATACGAAAGCTGGAGGGAGCTGGCTAAGGCTCTGGCAGACACAAATGTCCCAGGTGGGGACCCAAGCCTTCAGTTTTACGATCCACAGAAGCTGGCACACCAGGTGAGGAGTCTTGGGATGTCTTCTGAATGTTTAGAAGTGCAGACCTTCCTTTCTGGTGCTGGCCCCAAGAGACAGGTCTCTCTTCGTGCAGGAAAGAGAGCATGCCACAGGGCAAAAGCTGAGCTGACTCACAGCGACGTGAATGTACAATGACTCTACTGTAGTCAGTGAAGTTATTTTAGATGTACTAAGCCGCAGCGGTGGGCTGAAGCTGGCTGGGTATGTGGCACAGGAAGGTAGCACTAAGCAAGATGGAAGCAGAAATTAAAGGTCAGGAAAGAGTTTGTAGCTCTCTAGCGAAGCACATCTTGGTACTGTTGCCTGAGGGAAGTGTTGTAAGAACTTACTGCTTGGACCTTTTTGAAACAAGGATGGGGAAAAAAAATAGGGAGAATGACCTAAGTTTTAACTCTGTGCTAGCAAACAGTTATAAAGTGCTGGTATCCTTCCCCCTCAGTAGCTCACCATGGAAATTTGCTGTCAAAAAAGCCAGGGAGCATTTTCACCCTACTATGGCCATGATAGCTGGCCTGTCCTTTGGAAAGGGAGCTTGGGAACTTGCTTTTTTGTCACATGTTCTTGTGACCAGGTTTGAGCTCTCTTGTGTAGGTGTCAGTGCCAGGTCATTTATCGGGTTATTTTGACTTTCCTCTACTTGTATTTCAGAACCAAGAGCTGCAGAGAGGTGGGAGGAATAAATCAAATTATGCAGCTGTGGACAACCCCGTCCCATGGATGCCAGAGGTGGGTGCCTTTCTCCATCATTTTGCCTGAGGGAGCTGTAGCTAGAGGCCCATGCAGTGAGAATGGAAGGCAGGGACCTCTGCCTGAAAATTAATTTGCTTCACTAGAAGCCCATTCCCTATCACCCCCTCCTGGCTTAATGACACTTACAGACCTGAGTAATCATCTGGAAAGACAGGAGTGTCCAGATTCCTGGTAATTTGGGTCTCCACCAGTCATCAAGGCACCAAGCACCCACCCACAATTCCCTGAGAGCAGGGAGCCCGTTACCTTCCTGAAAGGTGAAGTTTATTCAGGGCTGGGAGTGCATAGGACCAAGCATTCAACAAGCAAATACACGACTGTGGCACACAGAAGTGTCATGCTCTGCTTTTGCTCGGGCATTTGCTTGCTATCCAACCCTTGTATGTCACACGTAGAGATTTCTCTACTTCAGTGACACTTCTCATGAACAGAGACCTTTTCTGGTGACCTTTCAAGACTGGGGTAAACATTTGCTTTGTTTCCTTCATGCCTCGTTTATTCTTTCCTGCCCTGTTCCCTTATCTTACCATTCCTCTTCAGATAAGGGAGCAGTGCAGCCTGCTGATAATGAGAGGGACACTAGCCAGGGGGCATTTAGCTAATGAACTCAGCTCACTAAATTCCTCAAGGTGATTAGAGACCTGCACAAATTAGAAGGGCCTCTGTGGCTCCCCTGGGGAGGGAGCAGGCTGCTGTCCCTGCGCTCAGGGCATGAAATGATTGCCTGCCAGTGGAGGGAAAGCAGCTCCCTCCAGCCACCGCACTGAGCAGTTTAGGTCCCTGCAGCACAAGCTAAAGCTTTCCTGGAAGCAGCCAGCACCAGTCACCCTCCAGTGCCCAGAACCAGACCAGACCATTGATCTGTTCTGCTGCATCAGCTCTGGTGAGTGCCAGTCCCAGCTGGAGCCTGGGGGCTTCCTCCGCCGCAGAGTCTTGCAGGCAGCATGCTTGCAGGGCTGCCTCCCAGATGAGCAGCTCCTAGTGAAGAGCCAGCAGGACATCAGGGCCAGGACTGCTGCTGCGCACAGGGATGACACGGGGCATTTACTGCTCCCCTCTCCCACAGCACCGAGCGATACAGGCTCTGTGTGGCATCCCCCAGCTTCTCTGAGGCTTTGCCCGATGTCTCTGATCCCCTCCCTGGTGGTTTCTCAAAAGCATCTTAGTCTTGAAACCTGCCAGCTGTGGTGTGCAATGAGCCTTTACTGGGTTAGAAATGCAACTGGCAGGCTACGCGCTGTGGCTTGGGCGAAGGTACGTGTTTAGCACAGGGCTGATCTGCAACACCCTCTGCTTTGCTGCTGGGGAGACTTCATGCCCTTGCGTGCAGCGGCGCTGGGCAGGACACCCACCAGCCTGCAAACCTGCTGCCCCGGTGTGGGGCTGCCAAAGGGGGAGGAAGAGGAGAGGTGTGCTGCCCAAGGGGAAGGGGCAGGACTTGGGGTGTGCTGTGCGGGGTGGCCCTGTGCCTGGAAAGGTGCTGCGTGCCTCCTGCCTTGTCCTGCACTGCTCCCTGTTGGGGAGGAGAGCTCTGCCAGGTAGTAGGGCTGTTGCCTCAGACCAACTGGGTTGGGAATTTGTGGGTGCCCCAGCCATGCTCTGTGTCAGGTGGTGTGCAGCAGATGTGCCGCGAGAAGACTTTGAGGTCCTGGGCATACAGATACCAGACTGGGCAGCTGGTTTGGGTGGTCTTGCCCCACTCGCGCACCCTGCCGTTCTCTCCCGTTAGCCCTCTAATGCTGCTCCTATGAAGTACGTGTCTCCTTCACCAGTTTTCCCTTTCTCTCTGTAAGGCAAAATTTCCTGCCCTTGCTGTGGCACTGTGCCTGTACCCAGAGCGTCAGCAGAGCCACCCTGACTGCAGACAGAAGCCAGCGGTTCACCACTACCAGCTGCAGGAGATGCAGAGGGATCTGTGGGCACAGCTCTGTATAGCTTGCTGTCCTCTTAACCACTGGCTGAAATTTTTCCTGGCCTGAGGATTAAGTTTTTCTGTAACTCTGCCCAAATTAATTACCCAGGTTCTATGATCCCATTGTGTCCTCCTGGCAGCATCTCTAAGAACTTAATAGCAGCCTGATTCCTGGGGTGAGGGGCGGCAGGTTGCCTCCCACAGGTCGGGGAGCTGGGGTTAGTTTGAATAGAGAGGTATATTCCTGGCAAACATGAATAATTAACGGGTTGCAGGGTGAGCTGGTAGCCAGCACGGCCAAAAAAGGACAGGTTTCAGTTTTCCTCTTTCAGTTTCAGGAGATGAAATCGGCAGCTTAAGTCTTCAGCCTTGGATAATGTGGTGGGAAAGTGTGCGCGCAGGAAATCCTTAACGAAGTTATACCCCACGTATGGGGGGAAAGCAGGGTTCAGCCTCACTCCTGGCTTCCTTGAGGTGCCCATGCACATAATCCCTACCACCACTGTCCCTTCCAGGCACCAGGGCAAAGTCTTCCAGCTCCCAGTGTCATCCACTGCCTCCTTAGGCTGGAGAGATGTGGGGTGTTCTGTTAAATTAATTTGGAAGGTGCCTGGCTGTCGCCAGGGCAAACCTGCACTGTGGGACTGTGAGTGTCACTGTCTGGCACTGCCATAGGATGGGGGGAGGATTGTTAGAAATGTGCCTGGTTAGCCTGATCCTTCTCATTTACCTCTGCAGAAGCCTCTGTTCAGCTCTGAGAAGAGAAAAGGTCTGGGCCGCATTGGGGGACATTTAAAACATCCCCGCTTTGTGTCTGCACAGCCTCAGGACTTTCTTCTCGCTGGAAGGAAGTGTGAGGGATGTCCAGGAGTGCAGCCCCTTGCAGGCAGAGCCTGTATAGGTGCATAGATGCTGGACAAAACCAGAGCGTTGTGCCAGGGCATGCCCTTACCCCTAACCTGCCCTAAGAGGAAGCATCCTTCCCTTAGAGGACTAAAAGACAAAGCTATTCCTGCTTGCTCTGTCCCTGCCCATGTCCCTTCCTCGCCCACTCATGCCTGTCAGGTGTCAGGGCTCCGCGGGACAGGGGAACTTTGTTGCTAACTTGTCTTGATGGATTCCCGCAAGTGCCCGGCACAGCAGAGCTCGCTGTGAAGACCAGCTGCTGGCTGCTGAATGTCACGCAGTCAAGGGGAGCTGGGCCAGGCAGGAGGAGGGGCCGCGGCCGCTCATGCGGAGACAGAAGAGTCTTATGAACTCAGGAGTTTCCAGTTGGCAGCACAATGTCGCCTTTCTTCCCTGGCTCAGGCCCTCTCTGTGCCCCGTTTATCATCACCAGCGCTGCGCGTTCCCTGGGCTGCACGCAGCTACGCAGCTGATTTGCCTCCGTGATGCCAAAGCCACCCGGGATTAAATTAGGAAAGGCCTCTCTTCTCCACCCTGCTCCAGTTACAGCGCAGCAGGTCGTGTCTCCGCTGCTGCAGTCCTCCCAGCTTTGCTGCTTGCACGGGTCTCTGCTGCTGCTTCCCCTTTCTTCCCTGGGGCTCCTTGCTCGGGAGGAGCCGCTGGGTGTGTGGTGCCACCCCCCTGGGTGGTTTTGACATGATAGTGTTTGGGCCTGGAAGAAAGGTCTGTGCTCTCTCTGTGCCTAATCCTCTTCTATGGTCTGTTTTCCTAGGAGGGGCTGATAATCTAAAAGCGGAAATACCAAAGTCTCTTTATGCAAACCCAGGGCTGCAGACGGGTGTTAATTCAGCATGCTCAGCGGGAAGGGTCGGCACTGGGGCTCGGAGCCCAGCCGCACTCCCGAAGCTGCGGAGGTTGCTGCATCAGCACCGAAGCAAGGGCCTGTCCCAGTTCTCACCTCCCTGCACTCGTTAAGGTTCAGCGCTGTAGCTTTGTGTCCATGGCATTGTGCTCAGGAGGGTATCAGGCCGCCCAGGCCTCCCTGAGAAGAGCGGCTCTTGTGCATGTGCTCCTGGGCGTGCTCGTGCTGTGGTGACGGTGCCCTTGGTGCGTGACCTGTGCCCGTTTTGGATCCGAGCTGGGTTCGTGCAACGCTGCTATTTCATCAGGGTGGAGATCAGCAACTGGGAGGTGGGGTTGGGACGGGGAGGAAGCCGAGGAGCAGGAGGAGCCCTCTAAACAGGAAGGCACAGACTGCCTAATACCAGCTCCCATTTAAGGCCCAGGCTCTTGGCTTCTATTCCTGGTTCTGGCCAACTCAGTCTATCCAAAATTTTCAAAGCAGGTATTTTTAAAGGCAGAAGGGTAACTGAATTTGTTGCTTACCAGGTCCTGAATTTCCAGCCCTTTGAAAACCAGGTCTAGGTAGTTACAAGCTGGGAAGTCAAACTCAGTAGCCATGTTTTATAAAGTCCATCGATGTTTCTCAGGATCTGTGAGCATGAATTGGGAATGATGGTGCCGTTTATCTATTGCTGCAATCTGCAAAAGCCCCAAGCAGGAGATTTTTGCTGCGTGTTCCAGAGGGGACCCAAATAGCAACCAGAGGAATTTCTCAGCTGCCTGCAATGGGCAGCCGCGAGTTCAGTTGAAGAGGCAGAGGTGATAGGGTTTCAAAACAGCTGCTGCACTGATGACTCGTGGGAGCCTAAAATAAAAGCCTGGTTCGGTTTTCACTCCCAGAGCAGCACTTTGGGCAGCCAGCACTTATCTGTCAGTACTGTTCTTCTTTTCCCTTGCAGAGGAAGCAGAGAGTAAGTTAGGCTGCTCAGGAGAAAATCTGTTGCTTTAGAAGAAGGCTCTGAAACCACATGGAAAAAATGCTTATTATTTACCAGTTAATTATTTCTAATAGCTGTGGGTGCAGGAAAGTGAAGCGATCTCATTAGCTCCTCCCAGAATCTCCTCTCAGGTGGCTTTGTAAAGACTTTGGAGACAGGAGTGTCGGGGTAGAAAATTCAGGGACCATCTCTTACAGCATTGATGGAGCACCTAGTACAGTGGTGTCTGCCTTATTTTTTAGTAGGCTGCCCTCTCCCTAATACTGCCAAACTCTGCAGTAAGGTATTGTATTAGAATGGGACTGGTCCAAGTTTCCTCTGCAAACATTTGAGCAAGTATAGCCACTCTTTTGGGAGTTCCCTCATAAAGTTCTGTGTTGGTATTTGGGCTACCCCATGCCAAAGCCAGCCCAGCTCCACTGCAGTCCCGAGCCTCGGGAGCATCCCCTGGGTCTGTCTTTGCCAGGAGGTTACTGCAGTGCCAGCCTCTCCACGCTGTGGGAGTGTTGTGCTACATTTGATAGAGATCTGAGCCTGCTATCTGCAGTGTGCAAACAATTCTCTAAGAAGAAAAACCAGCATCACTCGTGGATAGCAGCAGCCTGACTGCCAGAAGATGCAGTTTCTGGCAGTGACTCGCTGTGGGAGCCTAGCCTGTTTGCCTCACTTCATATTCCACAAGAAACAGCAATTGTCATCATTTGATTTGGCTGAGAAAAGCAGTGTAAGACCCTTGGGTGTGAACCTGGATTTGGCCAAGGGCCATGGGACTGCCTAGCAATTTCGTTCCAATTCAGTGTTTGTCACACTTGCGGTGATTTATTTGTATTGCAAGTCCCTGCAGAGTCCCAGGTTTCTCTTGGCTGCATCTGTCACCCTGAGCCCTGTCTGTAGTTCCTCTCTGATTTTGCGCAGCGTCACTCTGGCTAATTACATCTGCTTTGTCTCGCTGCTTTTTCTTTTGCCTAATGGGCAGAATCAAGGCTGAGGGATGTCAGCAGCGAAGGAAAGAAGAGGAGATAGTAGTGGGGGACAACACAGGCTTGCAGGCATCAGTCAAGCCCTGGCAGTGCAGACACCAGTGAGAGAGGGCTGACAAGAGAGCACTCAAGAACAGCAGTGGTTGTGAATGTGTTTTGCCTGGCACACAGAGATGGTTTTCACGTGTGTGACTAAAGCCCACAGCTCGCAAGGAGCATTACTGCATAAGCTGGTGCCAGGCCAAGTCTGCTCCGTGTCCTTCCTTCAAGCCACGGTTTATTACAAAACGAAACCCTGACCCACTGTCCTGGGAAAAATAACTCTGTGAAGCGGTTTCTCTGCCAGGAGTGCACGGAGGGGTTGGACCCCCCTCCACTTGTTGCTTCAGCCTTGCTAGAGACTCCCCAGTGAAAACTAAGAATTTGCTGCCATCTGTAGACATTTGGGTGCTGTTCAGGCGGTTTCCCCAGCCCTGCTTGCACAGCCCTTATATAGGCAAGGCAGCCACGGCAAAACCTCCCTGGTCCCAAGGCAACCTATTCCTTTCTTCAGCATTTCCCCATCTAAGGTAGCTTCTACAGTGTCCAGCTTATTTGTTCTCCACTGTTGGATGCCGGTGCTTCAAGGAGGGTTTCAGTGTCCGGCTCCACTGGTTGCAGGCAGAGAGCTTGGACTCTGCTGGAGGGCAGCCAGCTCCTCCCTTCTGAATGGCTCTGACAAAAAGAAAGTCCGTCTCTTGAGGAGCATATCGCTGAAATCCCGAAGCAGCCAACAAGCTTTTCCCAGCAAAGCTGTGCTCCAGGTCTCTGTTGGGCACCGACAGCCTCTCCTGGCAGGGCTGGCTGGGTAGCGGGGACAGTCACCTGTACCCACACTACACACCCTCCTACGCTGTCCGGGAGGGGACTCCCACTCCCCCAAGCGTTTCTGTGTCTGTGCGGGCACATGGAGGCCATGCTGCCTGCTGACCAGCCTGCGCTGCTGCTCCCCACCCTGCTGAGCCTCCGTCTCCCTGTCCCCACTGTCCTCCATGAGCTTTACCTCACAGACATGCTTTGAGAAGGGGATCTGCCATCTCCCCTCCCTACGGTGTCCTCTCTTCCTCGGGTCAGGAAAATAGCCCTGAAATGGTGAGGGAGTCCAAAACACCTTCTTGGAGGATGTAAGACCCTACGCTTTCTTTGCTGGATCATGGGGGGCTACTGCCACCCTACAGCGTGTCCCACACCATGGCTTCAGAACACAGCCCTCTGGTTAAATGCCTCCTTGATGGAGCAAAATGGAGTGAAACCCAGCCACTTAACTGAGATGTCCTGGACGTTATCGCAGTTCCCTGGTGCCATTCAGACTGTCACCTGTGCCAACCCTAAACCTTCAGCAGATGAGAAACAGGGGTCTGGACCCACCTCTCCTGCAGACCAACCCGTCGCAGCGGTGGCATCTTCCTTTGCTCTCACAAGTGCTCCAGTGCCGGGGGCCATGGCTGAGGTTGGCAGAACAGGGGAGGGATGCAGGAGAGGGATGCAGCAATTCATGGTGCCCCGCTTCTGCCCCCCAGTTCCAGGGCCAGGCCAATCTGCACGTGTTCGAGGACTGGTGCGGCAGCTCCACTGAGCAGCTCAGGAAAAACCTCCACTTCCCCCTCTTCCCCCACGTGAGTAAGACTATGCCACTCTCTGTCCCATGCTTCCCAGCACTGCTTCCCAGCTGGATTGCCCCTGCTTGCTTCACATCCTGTCCTCTCCATCACCTCCTTTGTCCTCCTGCTCCTGAGCATCCATCATCTCCCTTTCCATCACCTCCTCTGTCCTCCTGCTGAGGGAGCAGGAAGCTTTCACAAGGGTTCAATGGTGGCAGCTCTTCTGCTGCATGGGGGAGGCTCATTTTACCCATGCTGGCCTGCCAGGCCTTGGACACGGGGTGAAGGAGCCCTGTATTTAGTGCTCTCCCTCCGAGTGGCTAGTGAACGCCACGTCCCGTCCCCAACATCCTGCTGGCATCCCCCATGCAGCTCTCCCCTCTGCAGCAGCACTTGCTCCAGTTCATCTCTCATCTGGCCTGCCCTTTCCCACTGCCTCCGTTACACACTGTGCCCCATCTTCTCCCAGAGCAAACCTCATACTTCCCTCTTCCCACCCGACCCAGGGTTTTTGCATCCCCCCTTGTTCCTGTCACATCTAGTTATTTTTATTATGTTTTTCTTCTTCCACTTCAGACGCGAACTACACTGAAGAAGCTGGCTGTGTCCCCAAAATGGACCAACTATGGTCTCCGGATATTTGGCTACCTGCATCCTTTCACCAATGGTCAGGGCTCTGAGGCCGCTGTGCCACTGCTCACGTCTCTTCTCAACCTGCCTCTCCCTCCCCTCCTAGTGCTGAACCGCTGGTGCCCTCACCCCAGCAAGCCCAACACTGGGTCCCTCACGTGTGCAGCCCAGCTGGCTGTGCATGACTGGCCGTGGCCTTGGCATGGGTGAAACACATCTGCTTCCCCTGTAGGGTGGAAAGGAAAAACACAGAAGAAAACAGATGGGAAGTGCTAGATAAAAAACAGTGCTGTTGTGAATGTACAGCCCCATGGCGTGTACATGGGCACGATCAATCCTTGAGCTTCTCATCCCTCCCTTGCATGCATAGGACCATACATGACATCATTTATGTTCCTGCTGCTCCCTGGGTGCATGAATACCATCTGACAGCAGCTGACATCTGTATCGCCCAGCTGCATGCTTCTGCCCGGAGCAGCCTGCTAACAGTCACCCACGTCTCCTCATCCCCTGGCCCTCAACCGCCATCCTTGTAACCACGGCCAGAACAGTGAGACTCAAGCACCTCTGTCTCCCTTCGTGGCTCCACGTGCACGTTCCTCCACCCAAACACAGCTTCTCGCACAAAAATTTGCTCTGGAAACAAAAGGGGAGGCAGGGAGACTTTGCATGGACTTCTTAGCTTTCCAGGTTAGATGTCAGATGAAGCCAATGCAGGAGGGGTAGTGAACCAGTTGCATCTGTAAAGTTTTGTTTTCAATCGCAGCAGAGTCAGAGAATTCAGAGAGGTTCAAAGGGGTGGGGGTGGTAATATTAAAAGGGAAGGTATGGTCTCACCAGGAAAAAGGGTGAAGGCAGCATTTTAGAGGAGCAGAATCTGTTCTGTGCACAAACCCTTACCCCAAAGCCCTACTTACTCCCTCCGTCTCTCAACAGGGGAGTTTCAGTTTGCCATTGCTGCGGACGACAATGCTGAGTTCTGGCTGAGTCCAGACGAAAAGACCTCTGGTCTCCAGCTGCTGGCCAGTGTAGGCAAGGTACAGTGCATGCTGTGTGGCTTCTTCCATCAAGGCTTTAATGTTTCTGTGGGGATGGAGACCTTCCTGTCTTACATACTTCCTTGGACTACCCAAGTTTCTTTTCCTGCCCAACTACAGACACCACCACCACAGATGCTAGATGGGTATGACACGACATACCTTAAGCCAATTACATATCGGCAGTGCTGTTGGGAGCCCCATGTTCATGATTAAGGGACTTAAATCTGTCTACAGGTTGTGGATCTCACAGACAACTTACCAGGAGGAGTAGCTCAGTTTTCCCTCTTTGTCACTCCCAGCGCAGTAGCCAGGGAAGACGCTCATCTTAACTAGAGCATTTTCTGTCTCTTCACAGACAGGGAAGGAGTGGACCGCGCCAGGGGAGTTTGGGAAATTCCACAGCCAGCAGTCAAAGATAGTGAGGTGAGTGAGCACAGCCCCTTGCTCCCAGCCACCTCTGCACATGGCCAGGAAATCACAAGGACAAGGAAAAGGAACCCAGGCTTGTTCTGAAGAATTTAGCAATGTGGAGAAAGGGATTACTCTGGGGTGTCGCCAAAGCTGAATTGACACGTCCACACCTGTGCCAGTTGCTTTGCTGATTTACTGCAGGAATGCAACACTGATTTTTTCTTCCCTGGAGGAAGCAGCCACCAGCAGATCCAGACTCCTCTATACGGACCATATCCCGAGCTTCCTGCCTTGGAACTGGCCAGGTTTCCCAGAGGCCAAAACCCAGCAGGCAAGGCTGAAAGGGAGTTATTCAGAAAGGGAGTTATTCAGAATTAACTGAGAAGGGTCTGGAGCGCTCCAGGCGCACAAGGGAAGCTACCTATCTCACTGTCAGCATCTGGTTGTTCTTGGCAGCCCTAACCCTGCTCACCCTGAGAATTAGGTTGTTTCATGGGTGTGGTTGCTCTCCACTCATTGTCTGCTGACAAGCTAAGAAATGTTCCTTAATGCTCTTGGTGACAGGCATGTTGTTCTTCGCAGGTTGTCAGCTGCAGGCAGGTACTATTTTGAGGTGCTGCACAAGCAGGATGACAGAGGAACAGACCATGTGGAAGTAGCAGTGAGTCTGTGCAAATGGCCGTGCTGTATATGTGTCCCCGCAGAGCTCGGGAATGACTTTTGTAATGATTTCCCTCCTTTTCTAGACCCCAGCTCCTCTTTGCATGAGATGTATCTAATCCCTTCCAGAGCCCTTACCTACTTCTATGTGGGATAGCCCTGGCCACATATCAGGACCCTTTCCTCTGCTTGCTTGGGATAGTTCTGCCCTCTCCAGTCTCTGTTGCAGCTCTTTGTCCTTTCCTGCTTTGGATGTGTCCTGGGGGATCTCAGCTCATTCCCAGTCTTTTGGTGCTTGGTAAACTCGGTCATAGTAAGGAGAAAGAGGAGGCTGTGAGCCCATCTGGTGAAAAAACATCTTGTGCCTGTTCCTTTTGTTCAGGCTTGGTTAACTCCATAAGCACTTCATTTTAATGTGTTTCTCTGTTCTAGTGGAGACTGAATGACCCAGAAGCGAAGTTCAAAGTCATTGACTCCCAATACCTCTCCCTTTTTGCTAGTAAGTATCTTCACCACAGGTTTCCCTGAGCACCTCCCCATTCTTCCAAAACGTATCAGCAGTGTTTCACCATGAATCATAGTCTAGCCAGGCAAATACCATGCATACAGATCATTGCAAGAAAGAAGTGGAGAGAGGTCCCTGGACAAGAGTGTGACTCGTTATTAAATATAGGAGAATTGGAAGTAGGATTGGAACATTAGTTCAGGAAAATCTAGAGGCAGTGAGGAAGGGCAGAGAGGAGAGTCTGCAAGGGTGAGAACTGTTCCAGACGTGAGAGTAACACGGGATGGAGGTTGCCTGCAGAGAGCTGGGGGGAACATGCGGCCCATAACATGGGAGCTGTGGGGGTGTGCTGGCAGCTGAACATGACCAGGGAGAAGGGGCTGTTGGAGCACTTCCAGGAGATTTCACTCTGGGTGCTGGACACAACAGGATACACTAGCGATATTGGGGGATGCTGCTTTCTTCTATATCAGCCTCAAGTCTGTTCAAGTTGCTGCTGGATTGCAGCATGCACATCAGCCCAGACTGTTTTGTAAACCCTTCTTAGCACATCAGATGATGCCTTTATCAGTTAAGGAGCTCCTTGGTCCTGTTTACCCCCATCTAGCTTTGTCAGCATTGCTTTCCTCTGCCGGCATTCCCCCTTTCCATATCTACCACTGTTGCCTTCCAACATCTCTGGGCTTTTTTCCATGCCAGCACTTTTGCCCATGGAAGACTCCCTGATGTAATCGAGACATCTGTTTGCTGTGTCTTGGATTGCAGCCTGCTGCTGTATTTTCTGAAATCTGCCATTTGGCCAGGACTAGGCTTTCCATTAGGTCTTCTGTCCCCATCCTTTTTCCTTCTGCTCTTTTCTTCTTCTTAATTCCCTGTAGAAGGGAAGACTCGCATTCCAGAAGATCCCTTCATGGTTGGGCACAGTGCTGGAGTCTCATCTTTGTCTGGCACTTTCTGCCCATACAGTGTTTCCCTCTTCCATATCAGCCTCTGGCTGTATCACATGTCATCCCATTCCTTCTGGGTTCCCATGTTGTTCAGTACCTAAAAGTTGCTAAGAGTAACCCCAGTGCCCTTGGCAGCATGTCGCCTTTCCCTCCTGGATATTTATTCAGTTCCCCTCATCTCAGAGTAAGATCCACAGAGACATGAAGTCCTCTGGCAGCAGCACCCAAGAAAAAACATAACCAATACGCAGTCTTGAATTTAAGCTTCCCATTGCTCCTGGCTTACTGTGGGTCTCTATTCCCCTGCTAGAGCATCATCCTCCTCAGCCACTGAAGGCTTTGCCCCAGGGTCCTGCTCCTTTTCCAGCACAGGAGAAAGCTCCGCTCGTCAAGTTTCTCATCCCTTTCATCTTTTCTATCTCCTTTTAAAATAAATTTAATGCTAATAATTCAGATATGTCCAGTAATTCCTGCCAGCATGGGGCTTCTTCAGCACACCACTGCTGGCGTGTCCAAGGCAGGAGATCATTTTCCTCCATTACTTATCACTGTGTTTGTTTGCTTTCAGTGCTAGCCATGTTCCTACCCCACAGCTTCTGTATTTCCAGCTTTCTGAGTCAAAGCCCTTCCTTCCCACATGTCTTTGCAGTGAAGCTCCTGATCAGCACCATTTAGGCATTGCTATGCCAGAGACAGCGTTAGTGCCATGGATGCAATGCTGACACTGGGGAAGGGCATTTTTTGGGACAAGGGATGAATTAGCCCTTCCTCCCCCTTCCGTTCTCTCTCTGGTTTCTAGACGAGACGCTTTTAAAGATGGATGAGGTTGGGCATATCCCACAGACGTTGGCCAGTCACAGGAGCTGGCCTGCTGACAGCGCAGGGAGCAAGGCACACCCAGCTGACATGTTGAAGCCTGATCCCCGGGACACTCTTTACAAAGGTAAGACTTGCAAAGCAGTTGAGGAGGTAGCTGCAGCCTGTCACAGCATGTGCAGTAGCACAGCCGAGAAAGATTGATAACCATGGCGTAGGAGGACAAAGGCCATGCTTTTTTCTCCCCAGTGCAGAAGAGAGGGGCCACATACAATATCAGTCGCTGTAGGAGACAAAGCACAGACTAAACCCAGCTCCTCTTTCTTGGCGTCCAGCTCACATGACATCCCCAGGCATCATATTTTAGTATAAGTGCCATGGAGCAATGTGAAGAGATGAGCTGTGCAAGATAGTTTGCTTTATCTATCTGTTAGTATTTCACATGGATAAATAGAAACCAGGCACAGAAGTAGCTCAGCTGGTGCATCAGTTACAGCAGGGCTCCTCCAGCAGCTCTTGCCTATATGTTTCTTCTTCTCAGTGCCTCTGCTCAGCAAGTCTCACGTGCACCAAGCCTTGCCAGACTGCCCGTACAAGCCCAGCTACCTGGTGAATGGATTTCCTCTGCAGCGCTACCAGGGACTCCAGTTTGTAAGTTTTATTCCTTGAACAAGTACTTGCATAGGGGAACACAAGGAGGAAGGAGGGAGACCCCATTAGCCATGGGCCTCCACCGATCTGAAGCTCCTGGGCAGACATGACCATCTGCTGTTCAGGTCTGAGCATCCCAGGACATGCCAGAGGGCAACACCAAGAGGAGGGAGAGGGCTGCTACGCACTGCTCATAGGTCTCACTGGGGTATAAGTGTGTGCGTCTTACAGAGCCCCTCAGACCTCAAACCAAAGAACTGAGCTTGCCTTCACATAGAGCCTGGCAATGGCCAAGGATTTTATTCTCCATGGGGTGAACCATAGGTCTGTGTGGACTACTAAAGCCCGTGACAAGCTTAAAAGTGGTCTTGAGGGGGAGCTCACATTTGTGGGGCATGCAACGTAGCAGGAATTAATCCCCTGCATAGCAGAGCAGACTCTGAGGTCTGCTGGGGACAGGTCACCAGCACGGTTTGCCCTCCCTGGATGCCAGTGCAAGCCTACGCTCCCTGGGGGACTTGCATCCTGGGCAGCCCTGGCTCCATTAGCCTTGCCTGGAGGTCTCCCCACACGGTTTCTGGGCTCCTGTGATCCCCTGCGTTTCTTCAGGAGGACTTGCCCACTTCTCTCCTAGCTAGTTCTTTCTCTGTAACAGGACTTAAATGCACAGTTACGGAGATGGACAGACAGGTGCCGAGAGAGAGAGAAAAAGGCACACCCCTGCACACATCCCAGCACGCTTCCTTCTGTTTTCCATTCTCACAACCTGCTACCAGGTGCCTTGGAGAGGCAAATAGTTAATGAGCAACCCCTGCTCCCTCTCAAAAGGAGTGGTCACCCTGCAACTGTGTCTGGGTCACCTTGTGAGTGATATCTGATGTTCATGAGGGTTTTACTTTATTTTCCTCCTTTCTTCCCAGGTTCATTTATCCTTTGTTTACCCAAATGATTACAGTCGCCTGAGCCACATGGAGAAAGACAACAAATGCTTCTATCAGGAAAACCCTTATTACTTGGAAAGGTAGGATGCTGCAAATGTGGATTTACTAGCAGGGAGGGAGGAGATGGTTTGAAGGCTGGAATTGGGGTGGAATTTCATACTTCTGTAGGACACTCTTAATTTCTGAAGGTCCCCTGAGCCTTGCAAAACGTTAAAGCATTTATAGTTTCTTTCGATAACCTATGCTCCCTTTAGGTGAAAATATGTTCAGGTCTCAAAGGGAAACTACTGCTGCTTTTCTTGCTCTATTAACCTGGAAGCTGGGTCAGAGCATGTTTGTTCCACTACATCAGGGAATGGATTTCCAGCAAACTTTGCCTGCCAGCAGCTGGAGCCTCCTGATGGCTGTCGCTGTGAAAGCCAAACCGTGCTCACCACCAGGCATCTCTCTGGGGGAATAAATCCATGTCGTTCAACTTCACTGGAGCCCAGCTCCCAGTGGTGGCCCTGCGAGGGAACTGCCATTTGCATGCTCCCCCACCTTGCGTGAGGACTCCCTTCCGTTCAGGAGAACTTTTTTGCAGGATAAGGAGAGTCACTTTTCTGGTGAGATAACTGATGGTGGCCTTCCTGTGCTCAGGATCTTCTTCCTCCCTACAGGACTATTTTGAGGGCTGGAACAACAGATCGTATCGTAGGTTTGGGAGGGAACTCCTGGGACTGGGGTTCATAGCGAAGGATGGAGAAGGTGGCTGTCATGGGCTAGAAGGTGCCACCCAGGTTTATTGCTTTGACAATTCATTTGTGTTGTGACAGGATTTGGGAACTGGGGACCCATTTTGCTTCGCATCAAGCACACAGAGGGAAACAGTCCTGGAAATCCCTCCCAAAAGCTTGAAGTGCAAGCATATGAGGACAGCACACAGACAGTGGTGGTACAAGAGAAGAGAGAGGGAGATCATTGCAATTACCTGCCTGAGCTGCTTTTGCAGCACGATGACTTGCATTTGTGATCACTACATCATAAGTGAGCTTTAAGGAGCAGTTTAAGGGAGGCTGAAGAAGTGCTTCAGGGTACTTATATTGGGATTTCGTCCTGTGCTCATGAGAAAATATCTGAGAGACTGTGATGATAAGCAAGGAAAACTGACATCTTTGACAGTGCAGAGTGAGATCTGATTGCCCAAAGATAATGAAAAATGGTGATGATGATAGGAAAGGAGGATCTAGAGGTGCTGGGTAGATGTAATCAGACTAATGGACCATCACCTCTGAAGCAGTGGCTATAATTTATTTGGAGAGAGCGAAGTGACTTTCATCAAACTTGTGTTTTGCCCTTTCCTTTGTAGATTTGGATTCTACAAGTACATGAAAATGGACAGGCCAGAGAAGAGCCTGGACTCTGGAGAAAAGACAGAGCAGCCAGGTAGGGACCCTAACATCAGAGCCTGGAGGATCCTTTTGTCTGTCACTTTTTTGTGATCTTCCAGCACCAGCTGAAAGAAGCTGTTGACCTTCCCTGCCAAGGAGGTCACAGCCCTTCCCTGCCAGATTGCTGGGGCTGGGAGGAGATTTTTGCTGCCACTTTCACTTCTCTTAAGGGCAGGTTGGGAGGTCACCAAACAGTGGGCTGCAGTGGACAACATGACAATTACCTCTTAGGCCCGCGGCTTAGCTGAGGTGCAATTCCAGCAAAAATGTGGGCAGAAGTGACAGAACCAAAGGTATGCAGTGTGGCAGCCTATGCTCGCACCTGCCCTGCAAAGCTGTGGCCAGACTGACAGCTAAAGGCAAAGCCAGACCCCTCCACAGCCTTTGGCAACGCTGGCTAATAGGTGCTGAGGAGGTTGGTACCGGCAAAAGCACAGCTCCTGTGTCCGAGACCATCCCTGTCCCTCCGAGCAGGAGAGACAATGCTGAGATGAGGGGAGAAGTAGCTGCCCCCGGCGGGGCGGGTGCCTGGGTTAGGATGGGAAAGGCAGTGGGAGGATGACAGACGTGTAACTACGATTACTCCTGCAGGCTCCCAGGAGGGGAACCTGGACGACCTGCAGTACACAGAGCAGGATGCAGAGAATACCATTCCCCCTGAGCGCCCTGGCATGGGGAGGGCAGAGCAGGCAGGAAATGCTCCCAGCAGCGTGGTGGACAGCAATAATGTTCACGAGGACTATTCCCTCCGGGAGCGTCGTCGGCTCCTCTCAGTGATGGGTGGCAACATAGGAGAGGGGCTACAGAGGAAAGGGACGAAGAAGTCTGGTGTCAAATCAGCCATGCTGGCCTCTGCCAACCAAAGCCTCAGCCAGGCTGGCCTAGAGAGGAACCCAATAATGAAGAGACCCCGTTTAAAAGCTGGTGTCAAAGACAACTCCAGGAGCCCACCGCAGCACGCTAGGGCTATCCAGGGGAGAGCGCCCGTCAAAAAGGCAAACCCTCCTCCTAGGACCGTGTCTCAAAGGGAGCAGCCTCCTGGTGGCCTCAGGGACTCAGGGGTCACGATTCCCAAAGGGGTGAGACCTCGAGGAGACCTCAGCACCGCTAAGGATGGGCTGCAGCCAGCAGGCACCATGCCAGCCAGGAAAGGAGGTCCAGTCTCTGGCAAAGCCAGCAGACGCACTGTGGGCACTGCCAGGCCCAGCCAGCGGCCTGGGCTGTCGCAGTGGCTGAACCAAGTGGAGTCCTACATTGCTGAGCAAAAGGTGGCCAACGGTGGGGACGTGGGCAAGGGAGAGGCGCAGGTGGCATCTCAGGTGAAGGGCAAGTCTAGACCTGTGGCAGCAGAAGAGGAAGAGGAAGAGGTGGATGGGGAGCCAGAGGAGGAAGATGAGGAGGATTTCGATTATGTACCAGTGTTTGACCAGGCGGTGAACTGGGAGCAGACCTTCAGCACAAGCAACCTGGACTTCCATATGCTGCGCACAGACTGGATTGACCTGAAATGCAACACATCAGGGAACTTGCTGCTAAAAGAAAGGGAAGCCCTGGAAGTCACACGTGTCTTCCTCAAGAAGCTCAACCAGAGAAATAAAGGGTAAGGCACGGTGTAAAAACCAAGGGGCAGCATCCCGGAGCTGGTGTACCATGCTGCACAGGGAATACCTGTTGTGTGAGGAGCTAGTGGGAATCAGAGGATAAACTAGATGTGGGAAATAAGACTTCAGGCAAGGAATCTGTGTAAAAACCTGGGCTTTAAATGCCTCTTTTGGCTGAGAAATGGGAATTGTTGGACACCAGACCATGTCTGGGGGCTGAATGTCGCCCTCCAACAGCTGGTAGCAGTAAAAGTGAATGATTGGAGGTTTCCGTCCAGCTGGCATCACTGGCCTTTTGCTGGCTTCCTCCGTGCACAGTGTAGGTATTGAGAGCACATAGGAGCATTTTACCAGCTGAAGATTAAGAAACCTTGCTGATATGAAGTAGGACTGGGGCTCCTTGTGCTTGTGGTTTGATGTCTGCCACATCTCAGCTTGTGAATCACTTAGGACATAGGACCAGAAGGGACCTATCAGATAATGTGGATCAGTACACTGACCTCAAAGACAACCAAGTACCCTACGCTGTTATCTGAATGTGTGCACCTTTATCTTAAAACTAGCTAGATTTCTAGGTCCTAGTACTGATTTGGGAAGATGTTTCAGCTCCTCGCTGCTTTGATGACCGACTGGAGATCAGCTTTTGCTGGTACTCTGTTTTTCCATGGTCTTGATATGGTTCTTTTTCTTCTCAAGAGTTACGATCTTGATTGCCTTTCTGGCAAACAGACGTACCTCCTCTGAGCCTCTATAAGCTAAGCAATCCGACTCCTGACCCTTCTGTTGAGTTGGCCTCTATTTCCATAATTTTCCTATCTGTCCTTCTCCATGCTGGTTTCGTTTTGGGTTAATTTTCCTGTACATAAATGACCAGTATCCTGGATGTTTTATAGAATGGGTGTTACTAGTTCCCAATCCCTGCTGAAAGTAGCTCTCATCCTACATCTTAAGATCTCTCCTGTTTTTTCAGGGCCACATGAGTCACAGTCACGGCGTAACTGATGAGTACACGCAAGCTTTTCTCAGCATTTTTAACTGATGAGCGTCCATTTTACAGCAGAAACTCTTGTTATGATCCAAAAGGGCATGACCTGGCATTTCATCCTGTTTTGGCCATTCTGAACCTACAGCTCACCCAAGTTTTTACTGTATGATTGCTCAGTCCTACTCCATGTTATGGGCTGATTAGCTGTCATCAGCCAATTTCACTAGCCAAAACATACTCCTTGTGCCAAGATCGTTGTAGGAGGTGTTAAATACACTCACTATTACCAGCCCTACAATCATTCAGACACATTTGTTATTTTCTGTGTCACCTTCATTTCCTTTCCCTTGCCAACTATTTTCTCTTGGCTGGAGTCCCAGATCTAATCCCACATGCTTGTGGATTTAGGAAACAGGTGCTAAACCTTCCCATGGGACTTTGGAAGCAAAGCGGGGGGAAGCTAGGGACAAAAGGGTTTGTGCTAGCCAGGAGGAAAGAGTGTGGCAGAGCTGAACAGGCTGTAGGTGGGAGAGGGGCTGGTGTTTGGGGGACATGCCCACCCCAGCTGTATCTCCTCCAGGCGGTTCCAGCTGCAGCGTATCGTGAATGTGGAGAAACGCCAGGACCGCATGCGAGGCAGCCGCTACCTGCTGGAGCTGGAGCTGCTGGAGCAGGGAGAGCGGCTCGTCCGCTTCTCCGAGTACGTCTTTGCACGGGGCTGGCAGGGCATTGGCGGTGATGAGGAGGAGGAGAGGAAGATGAGGAACCTGGCTTGGGGTCGCCGGCGGCACCTGATGGCTGTGGCGAACGAGCCAGAGCTCTGCTGGCCCCAGGGCTTTTCCTGGAACCACCATGCCATGGTTCACTTCGTGGTGCCAGGTAAAGGGGACCTGCCTTCGCGGGACATCGAAGGGTGGCATGGCAGGCGCTTCCTGTGGGGACAGGCTGAACAGTGGGTCTGGGCCAGCCTCAACTATCTCATTTGGGTCACTTCCAATTTCTGTTCTCACCAAGTTAAACCCCCTCAGAGATATGACAGGGCCCAAACTCCCATGGCTTGTAAGCTCAGAGAAGACTCTCATCACACACTGGGAAAGAATCCACACTGGTTCCTGGGCTCTTTGGTCCAGGTTTTCAGACTGGGCCTATTTCAGCATCCCTGCAAGGTCAGCAGGGTTTGAGGGGAGGCAAGAAGCCTTGCTTGTTGAGAAGCCATGCTGTCTTTGAAATCAGTTGTACTTTGATTCTCTCTCTCTTGCAATACAACCAGTGAAAAACCAGGCACGTTGGGTGCTGCAGTTCATCTCTGACATGGAAGAGCTGTTCCGAGTCACTAAGGATCCGTACTTCAACATCATCATCACAGACTACAGCAGCGATGACATGGATGTAGAGAAGGCTCTGAAAAGGTCTACCTTGCACAGGTGAGAGTACTGCTTGGTCACAAAAAACTACTCACATGCATATGCCTGCAACCAGAGTACATGTGCCAGTCTCTGTGTATTGACCAGCCACAGCCTCCTGCAGCTGGAAACCCAAAGATGACATCCATCCAGACCTTGCACATATACATATATATATATTGTTGTTATAATGTACATACATGTATACTGCATATAATCGTGTTATAAAACTGTAAGGCGGTACCTATTGCAGTCATCCATCCAGCTGCATCTGTTTTCTCTGGGCTTTTGTTCAAATTTGCAGGAGAGGACAGAAAGCAAGTCTTGCAGTTACGGGGCAGGGGGGTGACAGAGAAGACAAGAAAACTGTGAGAAGTAGGACAGAGAGCGTGGAGACCTCTGGGGACCCGCATTGCTGGAATAGCTGTCTGGCTTACCCTGCTCTGACCTGAACCAGCCTTGGCTGGTCCTTTCCTTTATGTGCCACAGGTTCCCAGTAACAGGTCTAGTCCTAGGACAGAGCTGGACTAGAGCTGAAAAGACTTTTGCTAAGGACTGCCATGTCCTTGCTGCGTAAGTGGGAGGACCCTCAGGGCACGCTGGGACCTGGAGCAGTGCTGAACTTGCACACTTGCACAGCAAAGGCTTTCCTCCTCCTTGGGAGGCTGCACAGGGGTGAGGGGCAGTTCTGCAGCATGACACCCACAGTGTACCTCCGATAGCAGTGTTTTCTGTGCTCGCCAGCGTGCACACACTGAACTTCTCTTTCCCATCTGACCCCCAGCTATCAGTATGTGAAGCTGACGGGGAATTTCGAGCGTTCTGCTGGGTTGCAGGCGGGGATAGACCTCGTGAAGGTAAGCTTGGGGGACTTGGGGTGGACAGGAGGGTGGATGGTATGCGTCCAGTGCTACCTCTTGCCTTTCATACAGAACATGCTGGTCTTTAAGGAAGGGAATAGCATTGCAGACCAGATCAAATGCAGATGTGTTTCCTGTCCCTCCAGAGTAGGAGTTTCACCCCTTACTCCCAAGGAGCCTGTGGTCCGTTTGGTTCGTGGCCCACCTGCTGGCACTATCAGACAGGAGGAAAATCAGCAGTAGCAGCTTTGTGATACTGGCTCTGCCAGGTCATAGTCATAGTATTTCATGCCCATTGTTCAACAGCCAGTCAATGGCTGTTTTGCCAGCCCCTAGGATCTCAATTTCTGATCTAGCAGTGAATGGCTCTTTGATTCACTCCCATATCTCTGTCTTCATGTCCCTCAAGAAAGACTTACTTAAAGTCAACCTATTTTTTTCCTGACTGGTGTGGTCGGTTCCAGGACCCGCATAGCATCATTTTCCTGTGTGACCTCCACATCCATTTCCCAGCTGGAATCATTGATTCAATCCGGAAGCACTGCATGGAAGGCAAGATGGCCTTCGCACCCGTGGTCATGAGGCTGCACTGCGGCATGTCCCCACAGTGGCCTAATGGTAAGAGGGAGTGGAGCCTCTTTGGCTCAGACCTCGCGGAATGGGGAAAGAAGGAGGTTGCCTGCCACCTCTAGATTTGTTCTTCTGGTGCTATCAAGGTCTGGAGGTTAAGGTACTTCCAGGGCCACTAGGTGAGAGTGCTTTAGACATAAGATGGGGTTTAACAGTGTCAGGTACCTGGAATTTGAGATAAAAGAGCCGGCAGAGCCCTTCATATGACATTTCTTCTGGTTGTTTCCTAGGGCTCTCTATAGATTTGAGGACCTTGGAAAACCCCTCCTTCCTGTCATTTCTCTCTTTTCTTAGGGTGCACAGCGAGTCCTGAGGAGAGCTGGTAGCCCAGGGGTGAGGGAAACCAAGCCAAGTCAGGAGGAGGAAAGTGGCACAGATCATCTGAGTGTAGGATTTCCTTTAGACAGAAGTGGCCATCCTGAGCCATCCAGGCACAGGGACAACTCTTTGAATCTGGGACAGTCCAGGTACATTAGGTACTACGCTGCCAGACAGGAGATGTGAGAGGCTCTGCTAACAAGTTTGTAGGACAGCCCATGCTGTTTGTCCGCAAGCCTTTCTCACTTCCCAAAGCTTTAATACTGTCTGCCTTGGTGCTGAGTCGACTCTCTGGTGCCAACATTGTGCTAAAAGTAGCTTGAGTCTCACTCCAGCAGCCGTGCTGGAGTCATCAATGGTTCAAAGCACCAACATACCTGTGCCTCTTTTGTGCTGTCCTCAGGCTACTGGGAGGTGAATGGGTTTGGTCTCCTGGGCATATACAAGTCTGACCTGGACAAGATCGGAGGCATGAACACAAAAGAGTTTCGAGACCGCTGGGGAGGAGAGGACTGGGAACTCCTGGACAGGTAGGCATCCGTTGTCATCATTCATGCACTCAGGAGGTGAGACCCATTAGATCCCGGAGGACCCATGACCAGGGGAATGGGGATCTGAGGAGATTGAGGTGACTAATGCCACCATAAGTTTGGTCAGTGAGGGAGAGTCTTTGAGCATGTCCTGACCTCAAACCTAGTGGGTGAGTGGACCCAAAATACTAGTGGACCCAAAATACAGCCACTGGTAAGAGAGGAGCCGTTTCCTGGTGCCTTCCAGCCACGCTGCTGGTTGGCCACGGGCAGATGAGGCACTGGTGATCATGAAGACTTTATCCTCTTCAAGCAGTGCAGTGCACAGTGGGTCCAGTTTGGGTCCCTCAGGCTTCCCATACTATGCATAGCAACTGCGCAGAAGAGCAACTGTCAGAGAGACATTTAAAGATCACGAGGTACAGTTACAATTTCTGAGAAGTTTATGATGAGGGATCTCTGCTGTACGAATTGTAGGCCTCTGGGCTTGTAGTTCTAGGTTTTGGGGCCTCTCCTGTTATTTCTGTCAGATAGCTGCAGAAAAGACTAGCATCCTGAGCAATCCCATGTTGCCAGCTGTCTTTTCTCCTAGCCTGGCGTGTGCAGCCCGCTCCCAACCAGCCCTGCTCTCAGGGGTGCAGAAACACTCCGCAAGTGTCATGAGATGCCTACTTATGGATATGAGATACCTCTGAGCTATTTGGGACTCTTCAATATGATTGCAGTCTCTTGACAACAGTATGACTTAAAAGAGGTTTCCTGGGGCTGACCCCCCCGGTATCTTTGTGATGAAGTTTTCCCTAAATTTGACCTTCTCCTTTATGCCAGGATCTTGCAGGCCGGGCTGGAAGTGGAGCGTCTCTCCCTGAGAAACTTTTTCCACTGGTTTCACTCAAAGCGGGGCATGTGGAACCGGCGCCAGCTGAAGACCCTGTAGCCTTCAAACCCAAAGCTGCCCGGCAGCGCTGTCCACCATCTCATCTTGACGTGCACTTTATCGAGGCACACAGCCAAGCACACAAACTCTTCCTCTGCGTCCAGAGCCTTTTGATGGGACGGCACAGCTGAGGAAGGGACGGTCAGGCTAGAGGAGCAGGAGCTTCTCTTGTGAGCCGTTGCATCCAAGATGTGGGATCCGTGTCTTGCTGGGAAGGCGTGTGGGGGAGATGTCACCAAGCGAAGGACTTGTAATTCCTGCCATGCAGTCTGGTGGATGGTACAGTGGGAGAGGTGCCATATTTCCCGTTGAGTCTTGCATGGTGCAAACCAAACGAACACAAATCCCAGCGAAGCCCAGAATGGTTTATTACAGTAACGCATATTCTTTTTTAATACTTGAAGGAAAAAAAGAAAAAAACCCAACCCTCCCCATTTCCCCTCCTTCCCCATCTCTCTGGTATCCATGCTTTTGGACAGGGGACCAAAGTAAGTTCTCTGAACTGTGTTGTGTCCACGTGCCCATGTGCTGACCCAAGGAAATCTGGATGCGGAGGAGCTGATAGGCACTTTAGGCTGCTGGTGCTTAGACGTTTCTCTGTGCTTTTCACTTTAGTCATTACGAAAAACTGCTCATATTCAGCAAATTATGGGCCATGGATGGAGATGCAAGTACACTTCCCTTATGAGAGCCACATTTGCCTGCGGCTGGGCGAGGTGGCAGGGGTTGATGTTACAACTCCATCTAAATTATTGATCCACTGCCTGAGGATGGTGGAGGGGTTATACAGAGAAGCTAGGAGAGCATCTCAGGAGGAACTTTGCAGCCTTATCTGACAGACTTGCGTGTTTGTCCTAACGATATCAGGGAAACCCTAGCAGGGAAGAAGTGGCAATATTTTATTAGTTGAAATATTGTGATTTTGTGAGAAAAAGAGGAGACAGAGTATTCTGCTCTCTGAATCCTGTACATTTATGCAGCATCTAAAGGTTAATTTAATAAGTTATGGCCTCACAGTCATGTCTTGTCATAGTTTGACTTTTATGTAAAGAGCAGAGTTCTTGGTTGAAGAACCGGCACAGCTGTTGGTGCTTCATCTCTGGAACAGGCCTGGAAGCTCTGGCCTGGTACGGAGGAGGTGGCCTCAGGCCTTGGCACTTGCACTGGGTGCAAAGAACGGCGAGGACAGAAGAGGGTTGAGTGAATAAAAGGATGGGCAGACCCGTGCTGGCATTGATGCGAGAACTGTGGAAAGAGCCCCTGTCCACAGCCAGCCTGACGCTAGAGGGAATTCTCAGCCCCTAAAACTCCCATTAATGCAAGGCAAGAATTTTTTACCTCTGTAACCATTTTACAGGACTGTAGAAACCCAGAAATCCCAGCACAGTCAGTGCTCTGCACTGGAGCTTCAGTGTCCCCATACTGTGCTGAAAAGGCCACTACTGGTCTCAAGCTTCAGGGCAGAGCATGACATAGGATGCTGCTCATGATGCCCAGCTCTGTGGGGAGTTGTTGAGAAGTGAGTAATGGAGGTATGCATGGTACTAGAGTTGTTTGCTTTTTACGCTGATGGAGTGGATGCCAATTCAGAATAGGCATTCATTTATTACTAATTCTGCAGTGCTTGAGAAGTCCATCAAGATCCACTATTGCAGTAGAAAACTGAACATGCAAGTTCTGGCACATGAGCTAGAAATCTTGTCAAATCATCCGCTTGCCTCAGTCCGGGTTTTGTGACTGATTGAGTCAGAAAAAGTCAACCAGATTTCAGAAAGTTTCGCTGTGCAGCTATGGTGAGAGGCACGTGCTCAGAGAAGGCTGTGTCTCTGAGTCCACAGAGCCTTTGTCAGAGTGCAGACACTGAATATCTTAGAAGGGGCAGCCTTAGCCTTCTGCCCAAGCCAGAGTAGTCTTTTTATTGAGGGAAAGTATTTTCCCCATGTAGAGACTAAGAAATGAAGCACTGCCATTGGGGCGAGAGGGAAGAGGCTGAAAACAGTAAACACTATTTATTTTTTTTTTTTAATGTATTACAGGAGTTTAGGAGGCCAGAGCCCTGTGATGCAATGTTGCAGTAAGTCCTGTTTCTGCCTGGAATGTGCAATGTCAGTTGTGCTCTCGGTGCGTGTTGGAGCCTGTGCTTCACTCAAACACGGGCACAACCCTGCGAGCGTGCAGGTGAGCTGCTCTCCCGGGACTGCGCCTCCGCAGCCTGTCCGGGCTGGCTCTGTCACGCAATCCCTGTGGAATGGGGAGAGGCTGGTAGGGAGGGCGAGTGCTGGGACACGGTGAGGTGTTAGCAGCAGCCAGCTGTTTGGCCACATCAAGCAGAGAACGGCTTGATGCCCATTTTGCAGATGGAGAGCTGACGGATTCGGTGGCAGCCCTTACGTTGTGCACAGGGAGGAAGGGTTATTTGTATTGTGTGCTTTCACATCTGGCTTAGATGTGGTCTGCAGCACCTAAAGTTAGCAGCTGGCATCCATCTGCAGACACTGGCAAGAATTAGGTGCATCCAGAAGGTAACTCATTTGGCTGAAACGATACAAGTAACCCGTCTTCCTCACCAGAGAGGGCAGTCAGCAAAGAGTGGACTGGAAAGCAGGGTGCAGCCCTCACTCCAGCACTGCCAGCAGAATCTGAGGATTTCACCCCCATGCTTTAGCTGTGACTGTGCTCCTTCCTTCATGCCTTGTAACCCAGGCCAGTGGCAAGCAGAACTGTTTACCTCGTGAGGACTCCTTGGTGGAGATGTAAGGAGTTAGTGGGTTTCACTCCAGTTTCCTGGTGGCCAGTATCCCCACTGTCAAAGTTGCCATCACAAATGTTCTTCCCTTTCTGGCTCAGCAGGGATTCTTAGTTGGTATTTAAAGCATTGCGGTAGAAAACGTGATTAATACTAATTGGCACTAGTTGGCAGCCTCCGTGGAGGAGCTTGGAGAGAGCCCATGGAGACAAAAGCTGTCTTCCAGCCCACGTGCTCAGAGACCGCTGCAGGTTGTAGGGAGGCTACAAGCTCCTCGGCTTGCCGGCCAGCGGCAAATCTTGCAGGAGTGGCACCGGGCTTTGCTCTGAGGCTGCTGCCCCTCTTCCAAAACAACCTGCAGTTTTTCTCCCTAAACAGAGTCATGAAAAGGGGGAGAGCAGGGAGCACAGCAGGAGCAGGTAGTCCCGCAGCCATGCAGTGAAATTCGGACGTGGCCATCCAGGGTGATGGCCAGGCCACCACAGTCCCTGATCGGCAGGTGGTTTGCCCCATCACTAGTGTTGCATGGCGTGCACTGCTGCTGCGAGGGGAGCTTGTCTCTGGGTCCAGCACAGCTTCTGGAGAGCAAGAGGGAACCTGGCTTCACCACAGCCGGGAAGCTAACTCCCCCTGACAGTTAATCTCATTTCTGTCACCAGAATCTTTTTAGGAAGCTGTGCCTGAGTTTGTGGTGAAGTTTGCCCTGAGTTTCTGGCCTTCATGTACATCCTGGCTGTGTCCTGCCTCGATGGCAGGAGGAAATCAGTTGCATGGGATTTCCCGTGCATCAGGCAAGCAGGCAGGAGGGAGCTGCTCTGGTAGCTCTCTGGCTGGGGACAGCTGGGGAGATGATGGGCCATGCTGCAGAATAGACCTTTCCTGGGGCAAGATGTAGCCAGGCTGGGGACCCTGGGCCCCCAAGTGTGAGGTGCATGGCAAGGGGGCTCTGCCCACAAATGCCAACTCCGTCTTCAGGACTGTGAATTGTGGGGCTGAGGCTTGTTTTGCAGGTCAGCGAAGGGAACAAAGAAGAGCTGGCTTTTATTCTGAGAGAAATGTATTGTGTGAAAATTATAATGTGATTTGTTTTGTCATTGTCTTTAACATTTGCCCGGTATGAACATCTCGCCTCTTCTCATTGCCTACAAATACCTGAAGTTGATTGTTTTTTAGATACCAATGCCTTGTGTTAAAAATCTGAATTGTACCTTTGAATTATCTGCCTTAAAGTGGCTCTGTGCCTTCAAGATGACTCCTGGGCCACCTCTCTGATAGAGCTGGGAGGTGTACTGATTTTTCCTCACGTTTTATAAATACATTGTCTTCCTACAAGAGTTCAGTTCTGTCCGTGTGTTACTCACATCTGCATCGCCATGTAGCAGGGATTAGAAACCAGGTGTTGCTCCTCTGGCTTCATATAACCCAAGGCGTAGGCAATACCAGAGAGACGGGTCACTCTCTGTCCAAGCCAGCGAGAGCTCTGCAGCAACAGGCGGGTGGGAGATGCAGTGAGCAAGGTTAGCCAGGAGCAAGACCTGTTTCAGTCCCTTTTAGGGCTGTAGAAAGCGGGATGGCAACAAAACGGTTTTTCTCCTGTCTTCCTGGGTTTATCATGTGAAACAAGGTAGAAATATCGGACAACCACATGTCCCAGCAAACTACAAGTGCGATGTGATCATAGAGAGAGAATACGGAGAACGAAGTGGTCCCTGTCGCAAGCAGGGGACAGTTCCTGGAGAACACCGCAGGTGAGAGCCTAGACCGGAGCTCGGTACTTGGCACGGCCTACACAAATGGGAGGTCAGCTCTTCCACGGCAACTGCTTATTTAGATTCAAATTTGGCCCCTTTTCGCTTCGACTGTGCCTCCTTGGAGTATAAAAACCTTGGCAGGAATGGGAGTCAGACATGGAGAGGGAAAAAGGCAGCCAAGGTTGCTAATGAGTCTGATTCCATTATAATGTCTTCTGCTCGCATGGGCTGGGTGACGGGAAGCCCTCTCTGCTCGGGCAGCCCTTGCGCGCTGCCGTACCTGACCTGGCAGCTCTCTGAGACGATGATGTTGAAGTTAAGATCTGGTAATGACATTCCCCTCTCTGCTTCTTTCCCAGCTGAACCTTTTCTTTTTTTTTTTTTTCTCTCTTTACATTCAGTCATCAATGCTGATTGCTTTGCCTCCTGCTCTGTGAAGCAATGAGTCACAGGATTTGGGATCTGCACATGGGATGCATAATTTTTTACCTTTTCATGAACCCAGACGGCCAGTAGCAGATGAAAGCCCTTAGCTGGTGGTTTTGCATTGGCTAGAACTAATTTTGCTGCCTCTACAGTGAAGCCTTTTTCTAGAGGAGAGCAGGGTAACAGAGGCTTCCCAGAAACAGTTACCCCCAGTTGTTGTTGGTCTCGGGAGAGACCGAGAACCAAGGGAAGCAGCAAACTCGGTGTCGCTCCAGACCTGCCATCCCCTGGACAAAGTAGAGGACAAGTCTTCACCTGCTTCACCAAACAGATCCCAGACTGTGCTCAGCTTTGCTGATTTAAATTCTGGTAAATACGTAACTGGTATTTTCCACCCTACTCTTTCTACGCAGCTTTCCTTCAGCTGCAAAAAAGCCACTGTCATTTGCAGGTACGAGCTGATGCTGGCCCATAGCCTTACCCACCAGCCTTAGTGGGCAAGATCATTCACACCCTCTCCAGAAAAAAAGCACCACCTGTGACTTAAACAGAAATTTAGTTCTGTAAAGTCAAATGTAGAGTACAAAGGAAATTTTTTCTTTTTTTAAAGAGTCTCACACTCCCAGCAGCTCCTGAAGACCAATATGTGGACATTTTTGTGACATTTCTTTCTCAGTGGTGGCAAGAGTATGCAAAATGAAAAATCCATATTGAACTCTGATTCTGCTGTACAATGAAAAAAATCATTTAATAATCAGAAAAACATGTCATTATTTAAACAGGCTTATACCAGGCTATTAAAATACCAATTTTTTAGCATGACTACAGAGTTACAAAATTTATGATTGAAAATTTTTACTCTTTCCAAAAAAAATCTGAAAAATCATTAATTCAAAGACTTTTTTTTAAAGAAACAAATTGTTCTAGTACAAGAGAATTCCCAGCACTGTCAATATAAAAATGATATATTTAAAAACATTTATGTTAGTGATAAGACCTTAAATTCTAATGGTGATTTTTTAATAAAGTAATACACTATGCACCTGTCATTTCTCATTGTGGCAATAAGCCTAGAGTGTCTCCTTATGTATTATGTTTCTTCATTTTCTACTAAATATTGTCAGGCTATTCTGACATCATTCCTGATAGGTCCCTGGCGATGACATCAGACCATAATATCTATTTTCTGTCATTGTTAATTTTCCAATGCTGGAAATACCTGATTGTTTTCTTACCTGTGTTGCATTTATTTTTAAACAACTAGGAAAATATTTGAACTGGTTTTAACTACGCTGACATACGCACACTTTTCTAGCCTCCCATGAGAACAATTTTTTTTTAGTTTGAGAAATCCATTCCGACACTTGGGAGGTAAACTATTAGATAGCATTGCTTTAAGTATAGCAACTTATGCTTGAAACAAAAAAGCTGGACTTTTTTAGCCTACAAAGTCAGTTGTTCAGTCTTCTATACAAAATGAGCCAATATTGAATATATGAAGCAGGCAACTAAAATAAGAGATGAGATTTACAGAACTGTGCTTTGAAATGGTGTACCTGCTGCTGTTTCTGCAGCTTTCTCTAGCAAAGTTTGCTCTAGCTTTGAAAGGCAATGTTTTCACCCCTTCAGAACTGCAAAAGCATTACGGTAAGGGGCTGGTATACGATGACACGCACGCAGTTTTGAAAGTTTAACCCAGTTCTCTGGATTCATCGATGGGCTCCTGCTGAGGTCAGTGAAAACGTAGAGGGAGGAGGGCTTTCCCTGCCAGCCACGCTGCTCAGATTCTGCAGGGAAGACAAGAAACTCCAGTAAGGTCGCAGCAGGCTCCTCCGTGCTGCGCAGACAGAGAGGAGCAGTCACGGTGTACTGGGTCACTCGACACCACAGCCACCCCTACAGGTGTGGGGTGCTGCTCTTCAGCACTCACACCCTTCTGGATCCCAAGCCAGCAGTGGTTTTATAGAGGCTTTTGGCCTTTGCATCCTCCCTCATCATATCATATGTCTATCGAGCTTTCTTGCTGGCTGTTGCCCCAGTATATTGCATTTAAACTATGTTTACATGTCGCAGGTCATGTAAGCAAGAGCTGTGAACTTTGCTTCTTGACCTAAAGCACTTCTGACCTAAGAACATGTCATTCCCTCATTGACCTGGCATGGGAACCGAAGCATTTGTTTGGACTCTTATTCACAAGACTCTGTCTTGAAAACAAGAGTTAGATTCTTAAAACAGCCCCTGCCAAACCACACTGGCTGTTGTGAAGAGCCCTTTCACCCCCACCTTGCCAGCACCTTCCTTTTCTTCTGCTCAGATAACACTGGCATCTTTGGATACCTCCCAGAACGCACCTAGTTTTCTTTCCCAAATTTAGCTACCATCCACACCTGCTATCCGTATCTAGCGTGAGGTCTGCAGCCTTCTGAAAACCACTTGCTGCCGATAAATCCCAGCAGTTGGGATGTTTGGTGTTCTTGCTTTAAAGACCAAGCAAGGAGAAATCCTCCTCCTCCGAGGGAATTTCTTCAGTGGCCCCAGGTGCTTGTGGGACAACAGCATGCCTCTGGAAAGGCTTTGTTAATTTGTGCAGCTTTGCCGCCTTCTCCACCTTGCAATGACGTTTTCTGAGACTCAGAGCCCTTCCAGGGATTGGCAGTGATGGGAACTCTCCCCTTTCTTACCTGACTCCATTGCCCCATGACTTAATAAGGTCGAAAATTTCTGGTAGGGTAGAGGCCAGTCTTCTGCACCCCAAAGGCTGTGATGAAGATGTTGAGGATGACTGTGATGAAGATGAGAGCTGTGGCAGCATTGTTGAGTATATTCAGGCGGGGTTGCTTTGCAACATCATTCAGGTTCAACCGAGCTGTGCGATACAATGCAAAAAGAAAGGCAGATTTGTAGCTTGACTCCAAGTCCTCCAGCCCCTGCAAGCCTTCCCTGCCTTGCGAATTTCCATGGTGCCCCTGGGCACTGTGGCCACAGAGCTGGGGGAATAGTCCCAGGAACTTTACAGGGGCCACAGCTTGCCCTAGGACAACATAGGAGGATGGAGCAGAGGAAAAACATCTTTTTTTATGTCATGTCTTTGTTTTGCCATGGAGGTGCCATAGCCCTCCAATGGGCCAACCCTAAATAGCCAAATTACTGCTGCATGCTAGCCAGGCATGTGCCATGTGACCCCCTCACTGCACGGCCATGGGACGTGGCAAGGGAAGGCTGAGTGACGTGGGGGACAAGGTCAGCAGTGTTGTACTTGGGTTGGGAGGCCAGTTCTTCCTTGACACCCAGATCTCGCATATGTGCTGACACAGCTATCAACCCCCTCCTCGCCCCCAGACCAAGAGGTATCTGGGAACATGAATGGGATCAGCCCTAGCTGATGGGCATTGATCAGTTCAGACACGGGAATGCCCTGGTTACTGAGGCTGCCCGGCCAATAAGCCGTGCGAATGGCAGCCTTGTGGCTCCCTGCCCTCAGTTGTAGTCCCCTGTCCCCCTTCTCCTCACAGCTGGCTCCAGCCACTGTGGCTGCCACCAGGAAAGGCTGTGCCATGTGGGGCAGGGGAAGGAACACGTCACAAGATTTCCTGTAGCCTCCGATCCCGTGTCCCATATAAAAAACCACATAGGATATACAGGAAAAGCCAGCATTCTGCAGACTTTTAATACTGGGCATGTATTGGAGGCTGAAATATAGCAACTCCTGTATCAGATGGAGCACGGGGCAAGCCTGTCTGAAATGCTGGTGTTAACGTACTGTCTGTATGGCACTAGGAGAACTGCGGGATTGGTTAAATGTGAGGTTAATATAGGGAATACCTCTGCCTAAATTGTTCTGTTAAGCCCCAGCTTGAGTGAGGCAAAATATACAACTGAAATGTAGTATCTGCAGGAGCTGCATGAAGGGGCACATTACAGGATGGGCAGCAAGAGGTCCGACATCCAGCTCTCTCCCTATGACAGGGATTCAGCAGTGAGGGAGTGAAAGAGTAGTGCTCAGAAATGTTGTGCAAGAGAAAAAAACAACCCACTCCCCGTTTTGAAAAGCAGTAACACAGACCTCCCCACCGCCCATGTCAAGCTGTCTTCAGTGCTCCTGCAGCCTTGGTCGGAGGCAGGGGAAACGGTTCAGGGGAAGAGACTTCTCCCTCCCACCCCCATGCCGGCCAAGCCATGGGGTTCCCTACCGCAGCAGCACCCTGCAAGGGTGCACACGCCTCGGTAGCTGCCTTACCAGAGATAATGAGGAGAATCCCGATCATCACCTGGAAGAAGAGGGAGATACTGATGAGCACGATGAGGGTGGTGTAGTACTGGAAGGAAACCCCCTGCTCCAGCACCGCTTTGAGCTGCGTGACATTCGCCATGAACAGCGCCACGTCCAGCATGCTCTCTGCCACGCTCTTCTTCGTCGCGTAGTGGTTGATGTTCATCGGCCCATTATTCCGGAGCTGAGGATGGACACCCTGGGGAGACAGGAGAAACCACATGAACTGGTTCAATTGCTAAGCCCACAGACCTGTCCATGTTGAACGGGCTGCTGCCTCCCCACGGGGTTTATCTGAAAAGCCTGGGAAAGAGTCAAAGTTGCGTGTTTTAAACGTGTTGAAAGTACCCAGTTTCCACTCACAGTCGCCTCGTCATATTAATAGGCACAAGATACTTGCAGTGATCAAGAGCTCAGCAAGGTTAGAAAAATACTGGGTATTTTTGTGGAAAACAAGCTTGTCCAGAGTTAAAATAATGTAGATTACCCAGAGCCAGGGATTTTCCAAGGAATATTAAATTCTCTTCCTTCAGGGCACAGACAAGCCTCAAACTTACAGGGGATTAGAGAGAGATATTCTCTTTGGTTTGGGTGTTCAAAGGACTGTCAGTAACTGGGCTTTATATCTCCTCTGAACACTTTTTGCTGACTGCTGTCTTAGACAAGATGCTAGAGCAGATGGGAAAATCCACATTTTTGTTTCTGAAACCAGGGGCGCTATTTCTTCAAAACATCAGGCACTGAAATGCACCAAGACAAGGGGTGAGATCCGTCACACCTAACTTTAACTAGTTGTTCAGGCACATTTTTTTGTCAGTGGAAAGAAACAGGTCTTTACTACAGGGGGTAAATCACCTGGTTGCCCTTAACCTGATTACAAGCTGTGGGTCATTTGGCTGCTTTTAGCCATCTACCTTTTCTCTATCTTTCTTGTTAAGTGGGTTCCCCTGTTAGCTGTCTTGACCCAAATGATGAAAAAAAAAAAAAAAGATAGAGAGTTTTCAATTCACCCAGAGTGTCATCAGCTGGTAATAATCCACCAGCAAAGGCAACAGTTACAAATGATTTGGATATATCTGCAGCAAGCTATGACCTTCTTCCTTAAAAAGAAAGAAAAACAGCACTTCCACATAGCAGACAGGCTTCAGTTCTGGGTAATCAGCCTCCTGTCAGCTGCCATGAAGACCAGCAGCCTTGCCCTTAGCGCTGTCTGGTGGATAACCCTTTAAATCTGGAGATAAGGGCCAGGTGTGGGCCTGAGGTGACCTCTTTTGCTCAGAGTGGTGAAAGAGATTTCTCCAGGTGCATACTGGAAGTAGGACTGTGCCTATGTCAAATCGTAAGTCCTATTTTGGTCCTTTTGTACCAGATAAAGTAAAAAATGTAATCTTTCCTCTATGCTCTGGGTGTGACACTAGGGAAGGGTTATGGCAAGTGCTTCATGCTGCTGTGTCTGGTCCCTTTGTGCATCCCTGGGCAAGAGTGGCTTTCTCTCTGCTGGGGTGGGAGTGTGAGCAAAGCCAGTGATTCTGGGAGAGCACTGCACGTGGTTGCGTGTCTGATACTGAAATTGGGGCCGAATTTCGGAAGGGGGTTGTGGCCTGTGCCAGCGATCACCCTCATGTGAGAAAGATGCGTAGTAAAAAACAGGCAGGAAAGACTGTGCCCAGTTTCAACTATTGGTGAACTGTGATCCCTAAGAAGGGGCTGGCTTGGGGTAGGAAAGTGCTTTTGGGGTTGGTTTTTTTTTTTTTTTTTTTTTGACAGCTTAAAGCATGTAATTCTTGTGGTTTCTAACAGTAAAGTTGCTGTGGTTAAGAGGCTCCTTTGCAAAGCCTGTATTTCTTGCTGTGAAAGGTAGAAGTTAAAAGACACTGGAAGGAGATAAAAGTAGAAGTCTAGAGAGCCAGTAAGGACTCTAAGGCAGTGCGTAGGGGTTCAGGACTTCTTAAACGTTACTGTCTGGGGCAGCATAGAGGTTTCTCACATCTCAGGGAAAAGAGGCTGGCAAAATGTCTGATCCTGGGAAGACGTCTTAAAAACCTAGATTTAGGTACTGCCCCCTCTCAGCTGGCTTAAAAGCACGTGATCCTGTTGCAACAGAGTGGTACCCATACCAAGTGGTGCAAGGTTTGAGATTTGGCCCCTTTCATGTGTTTTCTTCCTTATTCCCGAAGAGTCAGCCCTCCTCCCTGCAGCGTCACAAGGCTGGGCATTGATAGTTTATCTCTGCGTAATGATGAGTTAAGGGTGCGAGAACAAGGACGCTGTACAAACAAGACAGAGCTTTTATTAAATGAGTGACTGGTACAAGGAGGCTGAGACATCTGTTCCCAGTCGCTTATGTGGAGACAAATAAAGCAAGTCAGGAGCTCTTGTTGAAGGAAAACACTTCCTCCTTTTGAGCTGCCCCCATGCTCCTTTACCTGGAGTGTGAAATGGGGCAGAGCTGCAATGTACTGAGCTCTGTGTCACAGATGATCAGGTAATGAAAATAGACAGCTTTCACATGGGCTTTCTTGAGTGGGTGAGCGTGGTGGTATGTTCCCCTGTCTGGACATGATACCACAGGCAGGAATGGCCATAGCTCTCCGATGCGGAGTCACTGGATCTGGGAAATCCTTGCACTGAGCAGTGAAAAACTGTGAGTCCTACTTCAAAGTTCTGTCAGCCCAGGCTTAGTAGATCCACAAAGGTGGCCAAAAGGTTACTGGATGACGAAAGCTGGACACCAAGCTTTCACTTAGGCAGTTAAACAATCAGCCAGTTTGCAGGAGTCCTTATGATGGCAGCTAAAGTTAGAGAAATCCAGCTCCTCTGTGGATTTGGCCCTTACAGAGTATTCTGCTGAGTCCAGCAGCTACGAATGCAAGCCTGGAGTCTCAAATAACAAGAGGCTTAAACAAACCAGGAGTCTTCAGAGACCTGACATTTTGATTAATGCAGGAGGATGGCTTTGATTGGGATGCCTGGTGCCATAGCTGTCACCAGCTAACCACTGCATCTGTGGGGTATGAATGCACGGATGTGACTTTTTTTTTTTGAGCTGCCACAATGCATACACAGCTTTTCAAAATGGGACCATTCCTGCTTTTGCTTTGTCTTAAACTTCAGTCCTGTAAAACTGCTGCAGCTCAGGAGCTGATTCACAAGCAACTCAGGTTTCCCTGCAGCAGGATTGCCCATACAGCTGTGGGAGGTTATGTGGGAATCACTGGGAAGATTAAATTATTCCCTTTTGTCAAACGGAGCCCTAAGTCAAGTCACAGGACATACCTGAAGGCTCATCAAAGTGATTTATGTCATCAGGCTAGAGCTGGTGTCTTTCTAGTCACTTTGAAAGTGTTCCCCTTCTGAGGGTGGGGATCGCTGCCTTTTCTTCTCCATATTGCATCAAAGAGAGGAAACCTGGATCTGGCAGTCAGACACCAAGTTCATCTTGCAAGCGTTGTTGCAGAGCCAGCATGTCTTCTGGAAAACAGCACCTACCAGTATGCAGGACTTTCCCAAAATGGGGATGTATCGTTATTGCCTGCTTTTTAAGGGTAGGAAAATTACGACTTGAAAAAGTACAGCCCAGTCGCACAACAGCGCTGGCTGAACTGGTGCTGGAGCTCGGCTCCCGTGTCCCATTTCCGGATGTTTTGGCTTTCCATATGAGACAGCCTCTGTCCCTGCAAAGACTCTGCTAGCTTCAGTCTGACCTCAGGCAAATCCCCTTTCTGCTTCCTTTTGTGTAAACGTGGCACAGGGATACAGATCACTACAGGAGCTGAGTGAGGCACCCATCTATCTTTTGTAAGTCAGAGGCCTTATTCTTATTCAAAGTACCCCCCCCCCCCAATATTTAACTCACTTCCATTGTTATTTTTAATTTTTGTATGAATTCTTATAGAAAGAAGGATGAATATCACCACAAGTCTGGGATATTTTTGGTTTTTTTTCTTTTTAAACCTGATCTCTGGTTTCGCTGTAGGGAGCTGGCGGGTCCCAGGGCCTGTGAAACCTGGCTCTGGCACCAGAGGGCATGCTGAGCTCCGCAGCTCACTGAAGCTACCTGAAAAATTTCCACTGAAATTAGTTTTCAAGGGAAATTCTTTGCTTTTTATTATGCATTTATTTTTACAAGAAATAGCTACTTTCTTCTGAAAGCTTTTGGAGGAGGTTCATCTAAATATTTCTTTCCAAAGCTTGCAGATTTTGGGCTGAGGGGAGCACAGAGCTTTCTTAAAGCTACTTGGACAATTTCTACAAAACCTACAGTTTCTCTTGTCGTATTTTTCGGGGCAGGAAAAAAAAATGACAGGGCAGATCTAATTGCAAATCTGTGTGCTTTGTGAGTTTTGTGACCCTATCCCCAGGGGAGAACAGCCTGAAGGAGACAGCGGGACAGCGCGAGGCTCACAAGTATGAGAATGATAATCCTCTTCATGGGAGCGCTCTGGCAGAGGGGTATGTCTGAGGAGAAACTGTATTATTGGCCATTAGTTCCAAGGGAAATGGCTGGAAGATGCCAAAGAAAACAGGGACATGAATGCAGGCTGTGCATTTGGAGGGGTAGGTACAGAGATGCCTGCCACGGGGATCCCAGCCGATAAACAGCCAGCCGCACACAGGCGAGCACACGCAGGCACGCACATACACAGCATCAGGCACCAGGGAAAATCTGGGGTATTTTTCCACAGTATTTGCCAGTTGGCAGCTTTAGAAGTACTTTGTAAACATCACTTGATGAAGGTTAAAGCACGCAGAGAGTCATCATCTTGCAAGGCAGGAGAGGAGCACGGTTCCCTTTCTACGGGCAGAAAGCAGAGAGATTAAAGGCCCTGCTCTCAATCAATACTTCTACTTTTAAGTGCACAGTTATTAGCCACTCTGCTTTTCCAGAGAAGTTCACTCCCTGCAGCTCCTGACCTCTTCACTTGGGATGAAGTGAGCCAATTTTAATATTTTTGGCCTAGATGCCATGCCTAGGCACAGACAGCGTCGGTGGCAGCACAGGGAACAGCAGTGATTACCAGACGCCCGCCCACCCAGCGGATCGGACTTCCCTCGCAGAGCTGGACGTGTCAGCCTGCAGGCGAGGAAGCTGGTTTGTGCACCGCCACACGTGTGCAAGAGAAGGGATACGCAGGGAACGCTTTGGTCAGTACCAACTATATTGTGAACTCTGCGAGGCAAAGGCTGTTTTTCTCCAATCTGGCACAACAGCAAGCATCTTGGCTGTGTTCCACGACCAAAAGTAATAGTAAACCTCGTCATGGATGCTGCAGGCAAAAGGAAAACTGAGTGTTCAGGGCCAGTCCCCCTCTTCGGCCTCTGTGAAGGCTATCAGCTAGTCCAGTTGTGCTTAGGGTGTTTTTTTCCTTTTAATATAGCCATCTGTTCTGCTCACTAGTGGTCCTGTTCAGAGCCAAATGGTTGTGTTGCCTTCAATTCATATTGGATAAATCCCAGAAAATAAATCAGGGATGCTTTCCTGGTATCTCAGGCTCTCCCCATGTATGGGAGTGGTCCTCATGGAGATCCTTCTCTGAGGTGTTCCTCCATTTCTGTGACAGGTCACGTCTCAGTGTAGCAGAGGGCTCACTGACACCAACTGTTTGGGTGAGAGCTCTCCAACCAAAAAGTAACTTCCAGGAGCTGAGAGCCAGTACCTCTTCTGAAGTGGAAGCCTAGGCAAATGGCAGGCACAGATCCTGTGTGCTTGCTAAGCACTGTTCATGTTCTCTTGTCTCACCAAACTCCCACTCTCCATTTGCTTTATCCACCTCCTGTGTCTCATCTCACACCCACAGGCAAACTTGGTGAGCTCTCTCGGGCAGAGATGTCACCATGGTGCACCATCTAGGACCTTCATCCTTGAGCTGGGGGTGCAGAAGTAGGACACCACTATCGTGAAAGGGACGAAAGTGCAGTTGGGTGAGACTGCCAGCAGAGCCTCTCTGATTTACCCAGCTGAAAGGCTGGCCTCATATTCTCACTACAACTTTCCAAAATGAGGCCACGCAAGAGCAGGAGGCTAAGAGCAAAACCTAACACCATGTAGAGCTGAAGAGTTGGAAGCAGGTAGGGAAGATGGGCAGTCCCCTGGCTGTGGCTGGCAGGGGGAGCAGAGCAGAGGAGAAGAGCAGGGGTGAGTCACAAGGCAGCAGAGCCTCACGAGATCTGGGGTGCCTCTCCTCGCCCTTGCCCTCTGGCTGACATGGCAGTCGGTTCTGCTTCCCGGCTGGCTGCGGCACTCGCAGCCTGCAGAGACCTGCTTGTCGCATCGAGTGTGCATGCTCTGCTCTCCATTTCTCCCTTTCCACGCTTCTTCTCATCTCTTATTCATCCTGCAGACCCTCTCTGCCCCTGTCTGCGTCTTCTGTTCAGCTCCTCCTCTCTCCATTCATCCTCTTCTTCTATTGTCTCCTTCTCCATTCTTTTCGCACCCTGTGCCTTTCACCTTGTCTTTCTTTCACACTTTTTCCTGCTATTGAGCTCTTCTCTTTCATGCATGCCCTTCCTCGGGTTGCTGTCTCCTTTTCCTCCCCCACTCTTTTCCCCCTTTGGCACTCTGTGCTGCTGTATGGTGAGCTTCTTGAATCTGTTCACTCTCAGACGCTACTCACGGCTTCCTGTGCTACAGGGCAACATAAATTATGTATCGCTCAAATAACTGTCTTACCAAATCTATATTAAACTCCCTCGTTAAGTGTATTTATGATACTGAATTGAAGGGATCCAGGAATCGACTGGCAGGCTGCAGGGCTGAGCTGGAATAGAAGATAATTTTTCTTTTCCAGGTAGCTGGGATGAGGACAAGGTGGGAAGGGCAGTGACGCTGGTGGAGGAGCCTCCATCCATAGGTCAGAAGCAGTTAGTGGGTTTGGGGGCTCAAGAACTGCTTGGCACCAGCAATTACAATGTGCTGATGCGTGATCTCTGATTGTTGAACAGAAGCACTTGGGTGTGTATATGTGTGGTGGGGGGGGCAGCTCTTTGAATGTATGGAATTGGGAGTGCAATCAAAAGGATTAGCAGGAACAATTACTTCCAAAGCCAGGACATAGAAGCTGGAGCCTATTCAAGTCAATGGTGTTTAGCACCCAGAGCAGTTTTATCCCAGTGTTTGGGGGGGGGAGCGGGGGGAGGCAGGCAAGAGAAGACTAAAAACAGCTTTACAAGAAAAAATTAAAAGTAGGTTAGCAGAGAAAATGAGTTTATAAAAAATGGAAGAGCAGCCGGGAGGCACAACAGTAACTACTGCATTGTGCTTACAAAGCTAAACACGTTAAGATGAATAAATCCCCAAGCTGGATGGCTTATGGCCCAAAATATTAAAAAAAGCTGGGCCTGATCGCAGGTTGCTGCCAGATCCAAAGAGCAAATGTGTTCATATAAATCATTTTAATAAAAAACATTCCTAAAGCAAGGTCCTAAATTTGAACTTCTTCCAAGTCTAAGGGTGTTTGCATCCAATGCTGAGGGGTCAGGTTGATTTCTAAAACTGAGGGAACACAGTAACAGCTGTACTGGATCAGACCAAAGGTCCAACTCCCCTCTGACTGTGGTTTGTAGCAGATGTGTAGGGTAAAAAAGCAAAACAAAACAAAAAACAACCTTAGAATGGGACAAGCATATGGCAACGGTCCCTTGTGCTCTGTTCACCCAGTGAGCTGCAAGTCTGTATACAGAACCATCCCAGCCCTGGTCTGATGTTGCTTTTCATGGGAGGAAGCCCAAGGTTAATTTGTCATTTGCTGTGTAGCTTAGGGCATCCTACTTGCTCTCCCTGGATCTTAGTTTCCCCATCTGTAAAATAATGAGAATGCTCACATAGGTGATATCTAGGGAGAGAGATGGCTAAGATCTACTGTAGAGGTGCAATATGTGCCTGTGTTGTGTATATAATAGACATGGACTGAATTCATCATGTAGGTAAGCCACTGAAGCTGATGAAATTAGGTAGGTGATTTTCTTATTCCCAGGGGGCTTTACATCTTGCAGTGTTTCCCAGATAAACCTCACTCTAAGGCACTGGAGTTCAGGTTCATCTGCAGATTTTGACATGTGTGTGCCCCTGGTCACCCTCTGAGTGCTCGGGGCTCTCCACAGAAAGGAAGCTGTGAGAGTCTGCGTGGAAAGAGGGGAGAATGTGACTGAGGGTTTCAACTGAGGCAGAGCTGATGAAATCACATCCATAAACAGCAGAACTCGGGGGTTTTGGTCCCTGTTTTATTTCTAAGGTCTTTCATCCACAAAGCATTTTCTTCCAGTTTCATGTGTAGTAACACTCACAATGTCTTTGTCCTGTGGGCCAGTGTCTGTCTCCTGTGGCAGTGCTCGCCAGCATCTCCAAACAGACCTTGCTGATTTAGTCTCACCTGGGTGCATAGTATTCTCTTTCTTCAAAGACTGCCAGGCTTACCTTCCTTTCTCTGCCAGCAAATTGAGCCAATCTCTGGATCTAAAAAGGCTGAATCTGATGATTTTGTTCAGAACTGGCACACTCTGAGTTGTGTCAGTTCGCAGCTGAGCATCTGGCCTCACGCTGCCAGGAAAGGTGAAAAAAAAAAAAAAAAAAAAAAAAAAAAAAAAAAAAAAAGGTGCTGTTGCTGATCAAGACTTTTGTAAGCCCTTAATCCCAATTGTTTGTATGGGTTTGGTTGGTTCCTCCCCCCCAGGCTGGCTAAACTAGGTATTGAATACCAAAATTAGTGAGATAGTAACTGGTGTTACAGGGGCAGATAATTGTAGTCAGCAATGGACTTCAGGGTAGGGAAGTCTGCAGAGTGGCATCTCAGGTCTGTGCTAGGCTGCTTGGGAATGTCACACTTAGAAACAACATCAGCTGTCGCTGGAAAGATTAAACACATTAGGAGTGCTGTAACAAATGGCTGTTGCATTTTAACGTGAGAAAATGCAAAGTGATGCATGACTATGGCTGTCCAGATTCAGCTAGTATTAACGCCCTTCCATTAAGCTCTGGCTTGCAGGGCTGCCCCTTGCTTGGGTACCTGCTGTGCCAAGGAAGGGTGCTACTGCCTTGCCAGGGCTGGGACAATGGGTAACCTGGAGAGGGTGTGAGGTGCCATCCTTGAAAGGAGCATGACTGTGTTCTCAGCAGCGTGCATGGGAGTACCGCTGAGCACATCCATGGCGTCCCTCCGGGCCTGGCTGAAGAACTGTGATATTTGTTTGCTGTGGGTTTAGTATTGCTTCGTGTGGGGTGAATACATTAGCATTTCTGCCTGTGGTCTGGTTATTGTCTGACTGAGGCTATTGCTCCTGTTCTTGGATTGATTATGGCAAGTCATTTAGCTACACTCTAAAGGGTTTCACTGCTGCTGTGGCTAAAATGGACAAGAATGGGACCATGTGGGTAAAGGCACTTCTAGGAGTTGGAGAGGTCTAAGCTTGGTTTGAAGCTGTTGAGTAATTTCTATCTTGGATTCTTGGTAAAAGTGGGGATAAAACTATTTCAATTCTCATATGTTAAGAGCTTTCCAGCACAAGAAAATGCCTCCTTTTTTTTGTGTGTGTGTGTACAGAAACTAGCACAATGGAGCTCTGGTCTCAGTCAGAGCCTCTTATCCTAACTCTATTAGAGATAAAAAGGTAGAAGGTTCCTCAAAGTTTAACCGAATTTTAATAGGATTGTTAGCTTGTGCAGAGCATTTACACACGTAACTATTACCCATGTTTTAATAAGTGAACCAGCTGAGGAGCCAAAAGGCATGGTCACAGATCAGTGAAGGATGGCAGAGTACAGAATGAGACCGGTGTCCTGCCTTTGAGCCTCTTGCTTTCACTACAAAGCTTCACCTACCTGACAGCAGTTATGGATGGCTACCAGCAACTAGAAGCACTATTTTTTCATGACAAGACATGAACATAGTTGATTTCTAAAGTACCCAATATGGGGCATTTCTTTCTCCTACACTTGCTACACGAGCCCTTCAAGGTGTATATTTAAGCTTCTTAATTGAGTATGGATTCACTGCCTTAAATTTCATTTCTCCTTTGAGTGGCAAAACATTAAGCAATTGTTTAGGCATGCCTTGCTTCAAAAAGGGTCAGTATGAAGCAAGACTGAATTAAGAAGGTACTTGAAACAAATTCCCACTAGGGAAGGCAGCTATTTTTCACCTGTATCCTATGGACCATTGGAGATGTCTGCTTCTTAGGCATCCTCAAAAAGCAGCTAAGAAAAGTGAGCTTATGTATGTAAGACACACCTTGAATGTAAAAGTGATGTCTCTGAAATGGTCTGCCACTCTGCTGGGAAACATTTACAAGTTCAGAGTTTTAAAGCAGTGGAAAACACTCAGTGAAATGCCTTAGAGAGGTCTAGAGGTATTTCCTTCTAAGCAGCTAAGGTTAATCTTCTGCTGCTCTGAAGCCTGTGAGCAGGCAAGGTGTTGAATACAATGGCTCTCTGCTCTGCTCATCTTCTGGAAAAAATTGTCACTGTAGTTGGAGTCAGGAAGGAGATGCCTCAATTGCAGAAGCAGGGGATATGCCCCGCAAGGAGGGGATGCTATTGTTTTCTGTTTCAGGTGGCACCCAGACACCTCATCACACATGGGTGTCCTGTTACGATGGGCACAAGCAAATTTGCTTAGGAGCACACAGCCTGCAACAGAACTAACCCAGAACGTGATCTAGTTTTCTGACAGATGCAGCATCACCTGCCTCCCTTCAGACTGCAGCTTGCTGAGTCCTTGCCCACTGTTGGAACCAGATAATCCTACCCTTCGGATCTTCCTCTCCAATTTTCCTATTTCATTGGCACATCTAGTGTCTTTTGTTTGGGGGGACGCAGACATGGATTTGGGGACGATATGCAAAGGAAATGCTCAGGCTTCTCTGCAGTCTTGCTGCTGTTAGCTGAAGTTACATGAATCTGAACCAACAGGAAAATCCAGGTGGGGTCAGGGTGAGTTTTGTGCCAGAACCTGTTTTTTTTGGCCACATGGGACAGAAACCTGAAGCAGCCAGAACCTTGAGGTGGAATCACCTCACATCAAAAGGCAAAAAAAGCCTCTAGTCTGTAAAACTAGATTTATGAGAACAGTCTATTAAGCTAAAAAAAGGGTGTAATTCTTTAATTAGAGAAATCGTTGGGTGAGACACATTAACTTTTAAAACAAAGTGTCTTTGCATGGTGAGTCTCTTCCTTCAGTCTTGGTTTCCCTCCCAGCAACTTCCATGGACTACCTGATGTGTATAAACCTGCTGGTCTGCTTAAAGTCCCTGGGAGAGCTTTCTCCCTGCTGCTTGCTGAGTTACTTGTCCTCTTTCCCCTGCATAGCCCTATGGCATGTGCTCTGGGTGCTCTTCCCCTTCTTCTAGAGCATTCTGAACAGCCAAGGGAATGACAAATGGCACAGGGCAAACGGGCAGCCCTCCCACGCCATCTCGCAAGTGGGGAAGTGTGTCCCAGCCATGCCCTTTTTGCTGGAGTATGCAACTTACAGTCTTTATACAGTAAATTGGAAACATCCAAGCTAAGTGGTTATGCCATCTGCTGCAATTAGTGTTTGTGGAACTTCATTCTGGAAGAAACTAGCCCTGTGCAAGACCCAGCTCCTGCACCCAAGCTCGCGTACCAGCCCACATGGTGAGTCCCTTTGCAGAAAGGCAGCAGCACCGGGCTCTGTGGGGTATTCTCATGTCCCATGCAAGTCCCTGGAGGCAGCTGCTTCAGCAGGCTGACCCTGACAGTGGGAGAGAATGAAGGAGTTGGGGGCACCAAAAAGATTGCAAGGAGCAGTTTTGTCTTTTTTTTTCTCTTCTCCCCTGCCCCGGTGCAGATTTTTCCAAACCACACAGACCCAATGAGATGTCAAACAATGTCACACAGAGGATCCAAGCTCTGTAATTAAGCCCCTGCAGAGGCAGCTCTTGTAGGGGACAGGGCATTCCCAGGCAAGGTGTTGTCACTAGAGAGCACTGGAGCCCAGGGACACAGCTAACTGGGTCACCAAGGGAGCCCTTCCTATGTTAGGAGCAAAGGAAAGATCCAACATGGCATACTTACAAAGCCCTGGATACAGAAGGAAAATCTGAAATCAGCAAATCTAGTGTTGTGTTGCTTTATGTGGGTTTAACAACTTGAGGTATCCGAGTTGGGAAACTTTGACTTTATTGTTCCTATTAATAATTTAATTGAAAGCTGGGCCAAGGCCCTGCCTTAGGATGTACAGTAAAGCTCAGGGAGGAGGTTTATGGTGGTTATAGAGTGGAAGGTTTTCCTTGGTAATTAGAAATGTTAAGTTTGGCTTTCCCTTGCATTCCTGGAGGAATTTCTAGGGTGGGGTTATCCTGTTGTTTGGGTTTATAGCTTGCTCTGTTGACAGAAGGATTCATAGGATGAGGTTGTTTTTCCTTTTTCTTTCCATCCTTTAGTGAAGCCTGATGGTACTGTAACACTAGCTATACTAAATTCAGGGCCGTGATATAGCGTGCCATTGGTGTATCAGTAATATTACACATAAATTGTGAATCGTTGTTGGGCAGAGATCAGAAATGAAACAGCTGGTGGCCAGTAGTATCTCCCAGTTCTGAAACGTGGTACTGGGACTTCCCTGTCCAACTTCCACTAAGTTAATGAAAGTTAAACAATTAAAACACTTATCTTTGGCCATCTCAGCTTAAGTTAACAATGTTAAATTAAATTATACTCCAACAGTGTGGCTCTGAAAGCATCTCCATTAAGATACTTTATAAGATCAAAGTGGCAGAATTGAAGTACCAGGATCAGAATCTTTTCATAATAGTACGTAACATGCCTGTTCCTCTTGGCAAACTGGATTAAGTAGTTAATGTTCAACTGAGATCACCAGGTCACTGGCACAACAGAGGAACTATGTGAGAAAATCAGCAACTTTCATTTCAACTAAGGGGATGCTGGAGAGATTAAGGCAAAATCATATGTTTTGGGGGAAGTCGATTAAAATGAGGAGAACGAAGCACACAGGAATTTAACAGAAAACTCTGCTGCTTTTGCTTTTTATGTGTGAGTTGCTTGCTTTTGGTTGGCCTCTGAGACCGTGTGAGGAGTGGATATGGTGGGGAGGGCTATTGCCCCACTGCCCTCCGTGTTAGGGGGCTGCAGAGTTTTGTCTCTGGTGGCTGCTCCAGCTGTGGCATCACAGCTGCCTCCACCTTCGTGTCTTGGAGTTCAGAAGCTCAGCTTTGAATTCTCAGGTCCCATGTTAGAGCACCCAGCTGTAACATCTACATCAGTATGTCTTCCTAAAATCTAGGGTCTGCTCTCAAGATTCACTGGGCAGAGGGTGGCAGGAGAAATAGCCAAATTAGATGAGATAACCAGCAGGTGGTGCTCAGTCGTAAATGCGAAGGGTTGCTCCATCATTAAGATGGTAGCAAGAATTTTTGCAGTGCAATCGGTTATCCTATGCCTCTGCTAGTATGCTAGCATTTTTTTCCAGTGGATTATGAATTTAGATATAATGATGACTAAAAGGGGTTATATGCTATGTAGATAGAGTCCTAGGTTAGGAAGTATTGCAAAAGTGTGTTGTATAACTTGGAAACTTCTCTGACCAGCTGCAAAGTAGGGATTGACGTCTAAGGGGAAAGAGTTCAGAGAGCATAGCTGTTTGGGCTTCAAAGATGCCTGGTATAACTTATTTAAGATACAATGCTGTAGGAATCCACACAGTAAAAGAAATATGCAGCAGCTGTAGAGCTCTCTCTCCTTCCTTTTCCCTTTATTAATCATCTATTTTAGAGTTCATTTTGTGCTTTTTATGTGGTGTTAAAATAATACACAAGACTCTGGACTAAGTTGTTACTGGAAGATTATAGTGAATAATGTTTACAACAAAGCTTAGGAGGGGAGCTCTTTAAAAAAAAAAAAAGCTACTTCAGGAGTTGGTCATCCATGCAAAACTGCCTCTTATTAAATTTGATATATTTTTTTAATGGTTGCTGTAGCCCTAGACTGTATTCTTTTGAATACTGAATACCGACCACCTGACACACATTCTTCCAATAAAATTTCTCTTCAGCTAAAACTCTCTCTGCTGCTTTAACACGCTACATAATCTGAATGTCAGTAGTAGCCTCCTGAAGTCTTAAATTTCCCTTTCCTGCACCACAGGAAGGACACTGCAGTAGGGCTTGGAGAAATATTGTTTTGGGCTCGGTTCCTTATACAGCTGTTGCTGTGGCTGTTCAGTTTCATGTAAAGGCAATACTAAAGGTCAGATCAGATAGCTTTTCAGAAATAACACTAGCCTTGACCTAAATCCTGTGCAATCCCACTTACTGATAGTGCACAGAATGCAAGCAAGCATAGACGTAGTTCTCCTGTTTCAGTTTTCAAAACAATGATTTAGAGCAATCGTGCTCTGAAGGCAGGAGAAGGAACGTACACCATCGCTTTCTACCCCAAGACATAGACAACAAAGTTTAGGGAACAGTATCTCAAAAATAGAATAAGTGTCCCAGAGAATGGGGTTTGATGCTTCCAAAAGTGTTAAGAGCTTTCTATATGATTGAATAGAAATGAGTTAGTAAGCATTCATGGGCTACTAAGAAAGCTCATGAGGCTGAAGTTGTGCTTGTGTTGTGAGAGGGCTCTGCAGCTGGCGTGTGTGGGAGGAAGATCAGTTTGCTGACTCCTGCCTAGCTCGGTGGAGCCAAGGTGTCCTCTATGGGTTTGTCTCCGATCACAGCGGTAAGGCACATCAGACCTTGTTGTTGTTACCCATCCAGTCCAGCATTCTGTCTCAGACTCATGGAAGCAATAACTGATTTATAAATCCTCTGCTTCAAAATTAATAGTGGTTTCTCCTAACCATTAAGATAAGTGCTGTTCCTTTTAATGAGCCTACCAGGGCTGGAACTTCTAGTATAACCAGTGGGAATTTCTCAGCCACAATACTTTGCTTAGGCAGCTGTTCCAGGCAGCAGTGCAGCAAAATACTGCTCTCTGAAAATTATACTGTCTGAGGTCTTTCTAGTCACTTGAAAGGAGGTGGATGGAAATAAACTCTGAGCTTCATTACACTGATATATCTAAGGTGCCACGGGAAGTGCTTTGCATCAGGGAAGCCAAAGGAACATTTAAGCAGAGAGCTGTGGAATGGCCTTTTGGCTGCAACCAGCTTCAGCCAGGGACCTGTTTGACATGTACCTGACTCAATGGCCAGCTGTGTTTCTATTGAAAGCTGTGGGGAAGAGAGCTTCCACTGACCTCCCGGGGGAAATAGGAGCAGGCATTCAGTGGGCAGCTCTAGGGTGTGGGTTTCTGTCCAAAGGCACTGATTAATACCTCCTATTGGCTTTGGTGGATTTGGCACATACTCAGCATTTCTGCAAGTCAGACTGGGTTTATGTGCATTTGAGGCAATCTTCTCTAGTGTAATAAATTAATTAAGAAAAAAGCATTTAATTAGGCTGCAGAAATAAATTAAGAAAAATCAGAGCCCAATTCAACTGAAGCTATGCTTGCTTTGACAACTAAAACAATGCCTTTGAAACAGTTTCTTGTGAATTAATCTCATCAAGGAGTTTCCCTGTGAAGTATCCTTGCTGACAACAGACCTGTCATCTGCGGGAAAAGTGTTACATTGGGGAGGGGACCCCAAACCAAAAAAAAAAACAAACTCAAAAACCCCATGAGATTAGACAAATCTAGAACTGTAACTTGGTCACTGGACACACCTGGTAGTTATGGGAAGTTTAGTTAGTGATGTCTAAGATTACAGTAGCAACTATGGATGCTCAAACTGAATGAAATTATCATCGGTGACAAGCCAAGAGAACTCAGATGGACATCCAGATCTGTCATAGAGGTTGCATCATTCAGATGTGTCATATCTTAATGTGGAAAGTGAGATGAAAAATGCAAACCGTGGCCAGGAAGAAATTCAGGACTGGTCACTGTTTCTAGCTGTGCTGTCAGCTCCACTCTAGCTGCTGATATGGCACCTGCACTTTTGAATTTGTATTCTCTTATCACTGACGCACTCGAGGGTTTGGCAGGTGATTCACGTACACTGATTCACAATTCATCCTGGGTGAAGTTTGCAGCAAAAGGTATTATCTTTGGTGTCATATACATGGCGGGGAAAAAACACAACTCATGATCAGATTCTTCCCAAGCACAAATCTTCTTCACTGTGACCTCCAGACTTCTGACTTGCTCCGCTGCCTGTGAAGTTGGAATCCAGATTTTTGTTCTGGCAATTTACACACCATTATCTCTCACTTATCTCTGCATGGTTTATTCAGGTTATGGATTAACTGAGCAATCATTTAGCAACACCCTGCTCTCTACTGCTTCCAGTCCAACTTGGTACAGCTGTATGATGCTATGTGGGTCTGCACAGACTTACTGACTTGGCTCAGTGCTAATTGAGGAATCTCCACAACCTGCTGTCTGCTGAGCTTTCTTTTCTCCTTTATACTTTTGGTGTTTGCTCTCACAGCCTGGACACAGTAATACCCTGCTACAGCAAAAGATCAGTTATGATAGTTACCTAGAAAATCATGAACTGACTGTATCAGCAAACAGTTTTATTTTTTTATACATACTTTTGGTTTTTTTTGTGGGAAGCCTATCCAGGTCAGAAAAGCCCAGCAGCTTCTCCCTTTTCAAACAGTTGCTTTTGATGGAAGAACTGTGGAGTGACTCCACAGGAGGAGGAAAAGGCCTGCAGTAATCACCTGTCAGCCCAAGGATTCCCAAGACCAAACCCAACAAAGCTTCTCAGCAGTTCTGAGAGTGCCAGCACAGTTGGTGGCTTTTGAAATGCCAGCAAGGGCTGTGCTGGGGCATCCTTTGTA
>VYZW01035578.1:5784-18316 GCA_013401315.1 Balaeniceps rex | reverse complement strand
AAAGATTATTCTTTGATTGAAAATGAGTGTCTAAATCTACTTGGAGAAGATGAACTCTGTTCTGCTGCATTTTTCTGTTTATTGTTGACTTATATTTTATATCTCCTTTGTGATGCAAGTTACAAAGGTCCGGTTACACTTCTCTCATTGCAGTTAAAATGCTATCTGCTAATATNTGTTAGTCCTGAGCATCATCAATGCAACCCCATCAACAGGTCCTCAGGGATTTTGGAGGAGACGAGGGTACTAACCACCACATCAGTGCTGTCATCTCTCTACAATATCATTACCCCATATGCAGATTTCAAATCCTACTTCCAGTGGTAAATAGTTCAGTAGTGATTTCACTCATANGTCCTATTGAGAATTTGGAAGACAGAGAGGAAGGCCATTGAACGACCGTAGAGAGGTGATAGTCTCATTTGGTGCGATGGGAGCAATGCGAGTTGCTCCTTCTTTGTGTTAGGATCTGATACCTCCTTGTTGCTTGTAACCAGTGTTTTTTGAGAGGAAAGACAATCTTTCATTCTCATGGTAGACACATCAACAGTTGTAATAACTGGCAGATGAGCTTGCATTTTAGAATTTTTTTTAAGCAAAAAACCCTCTGATAATATTGTCTTCTATCTGAAATAGCAAGAGAGTTTTGCTTTTGCAAAAACATCTGTATGGGGAAATTTGGATTGGGCATTGCAATAAGTATCACTATAATAGTATCTCTTAAACAATGTCCAAATTAGTAAGTATCTTTCCTTTCACAATCTGTTACTCAGTATTGGTGTATCTGATTTGCAAACAAGTACATGTATGTACCTCTAAAATTCTGCTTATTGAATTTGTCTGTCTGGATCATGTCTTGAAACATTTCTTGTTATCACATGCTACAGAGTTCTGTTAATCTCTTTAAGTTCTCACAGTTGAAGTAAATTTTATTTCACCTACCTTTCTTTATCTCACTGCAGTTGATATTTGAGATATTTATGGGGTCTGGGAACAATACTCATCTGGAAATTGTTCTTTGTGAATGGTCTGCAGCATCTCCATTCTCTGGGGGAATATTTTATGGATTATTGTTCTGTTTACTACAAATAAGGGCTAAATGGGAACATCAGCCAATCAAAAATCATTTATTATAAGTAGAAAAATAATGTTTAAGAAGGAAGATTCTTTTATACGGTTGGAAATGTAGGCTGCTGTGGCTTCGGCACCCATTTTTCAAGTTTGCTTTTGCTCTGAAGTAAATTCTTTGTTTCATGATTGACAGACACATTTTTCATTGATTATTATTTAGAAAATCTGATGCATTTTAATTGTTTTTTTGAAATAGTTTTAATTTTATAGTTATTTGCAGTTCAATTTTATGTGTTAAGTATATGGAAATATGTTTTCATTTAACTGCTTGTTTTTCCCAAGTAATATTACTTACCTTCTAAACTTTTGGCACAGTACTTTATTTTCACAACTTGAGTTTCGTCTAATGACTAATGTTCAAATGTTGATAGTCACTAGTTTTACAATGAATAGAACTATCCTTGTTTTGAAACCAGAAATAGATGCTTCTTCATGTTTAAATTGGAGATGAAAGTTTGTAGGTTATATATATTTAATGGAAGAACTGTCAAATGAGACATTTGTTATGGGTATCTTATCCTTTATTACCAATGCTTGACCTTAATTATTGTTAATTTGGAGTGAAGTTAAATAAAATAATGTTTGGGATTTACTGTGCTCTGGCAATAGTTTCTAAAGCCTGAAGTGATATTTAGAAGATAAGTATTTGAAAAAGAGTAAGAGCGTGTGCTGGTTTTGTACTTCATTGAGTTGAACAATGAAAATGCATTAATCAGATTCACTGTGTATCAAGTCTTACTCTTGTTCTCATGCACTGGCACAGTGTTACACTTCTGAAGTGAAAATGTATTTAAATCCAAACAAATGGCTTTTATTTAAAAAAAAAAAAAAAGGAAAATCTTAACACCTAATACATTGAAAACCTCTACAATGTCAATGTAAAACATGTGATGGTTCTTCCAGTTTATGTTTTATTTCAGAGGCTCATTAAGTCCATACCTGTTTTTATTTAATAAAATATTTATGTCCCAGGATACTCAGATTAATGAAGTGTGCATTTTATGTGCATGCGTGTTCAGTTTCCCATAGGATTTTTTAAAATTATTATTATTTAAAAATAACTTCATGGAGGGTAAATGTTTGTCTTTGGCTCCCTCTATCTGCCTGTCTCTACTTGTCTTTGGAAATTAATGCTTTTTCATAACTCAATCCATCGGGTAGATAGGAATCAGCAGATAAGATGTCTGCAAGTATTCCATGTAGGCGTTTGGTTAAATAAATAAATAAATAATATGGTAAAGAGACATGGAGGACTAGTAAGGAATTGAGTTGTTCCTTAAATTTAGTTATCATTTAGTTATTAACCTTAAAAAACAATGTTAGTGTCTTTGTGCTTAGACAGTATATTTCTGAAATATTTTCCCATTCCAGTCAAAGTCTAATTTCTATATTAGGTTTTCCATAAAGATATAGCTATATGCTCAAAGTATATTAAACAGAAACATGGCTTTAGCTGCCTGTCTTGCAGTAGTGTGTGGTTGTGTGACAGCCTTTTGTTTCTGATTTCTAGTTATGTTAGTACCCTATTGACATAGAAGGTAACTAGATTGTTCTATTAGTGATTTCTGACAAACAGAAATGATTTGATATGCTAAAGCTATTTCTGACAGAAGATACAAAGTTTTGACAAACGTGCATGGCACAGCAAGTGTCCAATTCTAAAGAGCAAAATAAATGCAAACCACCATTATGGGGAACACAAACAGCCTGAAAGCAAGTTATCAGTAAGCAAATAATTGTTGAACTGTTATGAATGGAATAGGATGTTGAAATAGGGCATGATTGGCTGATGTTACATATGTCCTTGATTACCTTCCTTGTGCTTTTATCCTAATAAGTGACATTCTTTGTATTCCCTTGGATGGCTAGACAGTCTGACACTGAAGAAGAATAAATATTGCATGTGGTACACATTAAGCTGTCATCTAGGACAGCATTTATAAAAAGTAACTAGAAAAATTCATAAGAAATTCTGCAGTGCTACAGTTTCCTGGCTCCAGTCATAATTGTCAAAGTTCTTGACACATTCAGGTCTTCTGAAATGATTTGGGTTTACAGTTACTTGGTGTATGAATAATTATTAAGGATTCATTTTCTCTGATGATGCAGACTGTTAATGTTAGTTCTCAAAATGTTGCATTTGCATTAAAGGCCATGTAGTAATAAAAAAAATGCAAGTGTGGTGTGTGTAGCTAGTCCGCTTGCAGAAGCCAGAGCCAGGAGATATATATGTGTAAAATAAAAGTAACTGATAAAATTAAAAAGCTCTTTTTCAAATGCTGTCTTTGAATCTTGGTGGAAAATCCGTTATGAGCATGCATTGTTACTATTATTCTACTTTGGAAATAGACCTAATTTTTTGTGTAAAATATCAGTCTTCTGTTTTTCTTCACTGACTTGAAATTAAGACTCAAAAGCAACATAGCAGGATGTCATCATCTCTGCAAGGGCAATGGAGAACAACACTTTTGAACTATCTAGGCTGATGAGTTAGTGTTTGAATGGTAATTATTTTAATCTTTAATTGTGAGAAGGGGGAAGCATAGTAGTTACGTTCTTCATACTCTTAAGTCTCCGAATTTCTTGTGACGACTTGTATGTTGACCAAGAAATATTCAATGGCTCCTTTGTCTTGCCATGTATTTGTCTATTGCCTAATGTAATGCCATGATACTCTCTGGAGTTTGACACAAAACTTCACTATGAATATTTTAAAGGATTCTTACAGCTCTATCACTGACCATGTCAGTGGAGCATTTTCACTGTGTACTGTGTTCATGGTATAATTTGGTTTTGCTGCATATGAAAATGAAGCCTTCTTTCATTCGTGGGTACATGTCTCCATTTGTGACAGTATTGTCTAACTCATGTGATTGGTTTTTTATTATTTTACTGAATCAAGAATACCCCGTGAGGAAAAATAGCCTGTTACCACCTCATCAAGTTACTTGAGGGCTAACATAATTTTATAGGTGACATTGTACTTATTCTCATCCCTCTTCCAAGTAGCCTATAATTTACAAGACCTCATTGTGAGTAGGTTGGAATGGGAAAATAGAGCCATTGGCTCTTTCATAAATTTGCATTTAATGTTAATTGAAAAACCTTAAAATAGTTCTTAGAACAGGGTTGGAAAAAACGTGTGTTCATGGGAACAGATAAAGCTGAAACACCTGTTTGGGTTGAAGAAAGTTTTCTCCAAGTATAACACTGCTCAAATGTTACAGGTAACTGTTAACTCTGTAGACCGCTACAGAGCACAAAATATTTGCCCAACTGGTAAATTGAACTGTAAGTCCCACTGTGGGAAATTGCTTTGCTGTGCTCCAAACAGCAGTTATCTTAGTAATTGTACCTGAATTCTTTTGTGGCTAATAGACAGCTGATGTCCTTCTTACCATGACAGAATTATTTTATTGTAATATTATTAATTGTAAAAATTTCAGGTAAGATATGTTTGTGTAGTTTAAGATGGGCTGAGTATGATTTTTAATTGGTGCTCTTAGAGCACTGGTTTTTGAGTTGAGAATGTGCATAACCCTGAATTTCACATTCTAAACCGGCGCTCACAACAAGGAGCTTATCAGAGCAAATTGTCTAGTCCATCCCCTTCCTCACTCAAAACCTAATGACCCTTTATCATCATGGTTTAGATTGCTGGACACAGATGTGAGAAAATACAAGTAATCTACAGGTAACTACAGTAGCTGCACTGATGTTCTCAGAGAACAGACTGCTGAGAAGATAAAAAGCTTCCCACAGAGCCTGTGACTTTCCAGCAGCAAAGCACATCATGAGCTCATACATGAAGTTTTATTTGCTGAAGATTCACAATAAGATGCATTAGGACATTCAGCAGGGTCCCTTCTTAGATGAGCACAAGAATTCAGTGAGGTTGTTAGTTGATGCACTAGTGCATGGCTTCACACTAAAACTAGAAACTCCAACAATACCAATAATGGGTTTTTTTGAGAACATCAAGGGCTACAGCTGTAATATGATATTGATGTTAACCTAGTTTGTTCCTTGATAGTAAATGATCTAATGTCATTGGACTTTTTTTTTTCTTGTTATGGAAAGTATTCAGGTGGGAAGCAAATGTTTTTTAGGAAAAAAAGCTGCTGGCTGTTGAAATACAGAGTTAGCAGTACACGTAGATATGAAGGTAGAAGTAAAGTTTTATATGAAAAGACTTGTGTATGATTAATTACTGTCTTTTTTCTCAGCATTTTTTGTTGTAATCATGAAGTAGGTCTAAAAATATCTGTGTATGTGATAGGATACTTAGCCAAGGAATGGGAAGGAAATAAAATATTTTTCAGATAAATTTAACGTAAGGTTAAGAAGGTAATGATCTTGTTTACTGTTTTAAAATGATTTTTGTAACTGAAGAAGCTGCTGTAATACAGTTTTTATTTTTAGTGATTCAGTAAGGTTGAAATGTATCTATTAAACCAGATGGGAATGATCAATGTGAATCAGTCTGTCTGCACTTTCTTTCTCTTCTAAAGTAACTGAAGTATAAACACAGTTACTTACATAGAAAAATGAATTTGGATGCTGAAATGCCTTTTTTCCCCATTTTTTTAAATCATCTGTAAGTTTTGGGTTTGTGAGCAGAGAGATGACATGGCATGAGAGGTACCGGTCCTCCAAAAATGAGGATCCGCAGAACGTGGTATTAATTATTAAGCAGGGAATAAGCATTACAGTGGTGGTCGTTACAGAAAATGCTAATCCTGCAAAAAGCCTAAAACCCAAGCCAAACAAAAAATTCTGAACAGCCCCCTCCCACCCAGAAAGAAACAAAAAATAAATCCCACAAACAACATCCTCCCTCCTCTAGTAGTAGTAATGAGACAGAGTTATGGCTGGTTTTAAATTTAAGTCCTTCCACTCTCTTCGATCATCCTCAAGGCTTCTGTGTTCTGTTATTGGTCTTGGGGAGTTGCTCCATCGGGATTCAGTGCTGCTGCTGCTGGTGGACCTTCGAGCAAGAGCAGGCAGGGCTGGCTCTAAGGCTGTGGCTTTCAAGCTGAGCCAGTGACCGTAGCAGCAGCCTCCTTAATTTTCTGTTCTATCACTGATCCTCCAGGAGAGATGAAACTACAAGACACTGTGAAAACTATGTACTGTTTGCTCTTCATCGTTGCCACTTGCCTCTGTTCCACTTTTTTATGCCCATTTTCCAGCTTATGCCAACCTAAATGGTAACAGGCAGAACTACGTATTGCAGAGCCCAACAGACACTTTCTAAGAAATTATTTTTAGTGATTGCACATACCTTTTGGTTCATGGTGAAGACATGCAGAAATATTTTCTCTTTTTCACTAGCAAATAGGAGCTACAGGAAAAGATATATATATATATATTCTCTTGTTCTATTTTGTCTTTTGATTGAGGAAGACAAAAGAAGTAAAGGTGTATACATATTGTAAGATTGATCCCCCCCTTCTTTTTTAAATCTTGAGATTAATTATAATGAAATCCACATACAAATTGCAGAAAACACTTGATATATGCTTTTTATGATATATACTGTGTTTCATATTTGGTAGTGGCTTTAATCCTCAACTACAGTAGACATACGGAAAAATAGAAAAAACGTTGGCTGTTACAAAGTTTTGTTTGAGCTTTTTAAACTGAGTGATTAGCAGAAATAATGACCCTGTCAGCCTTAATCACATTAAAATGTGGTTAACATCATTTAATTTTTTCCACTTAATATGCGAAAATTTCCAGTAGATTTGCAGTGAAGGCCATTGAAATTCCATTAGAACAAGAATAAAAATTTCAGGCATCATTTATTCAGAGAGGGAATAAAGGTCTTGACTGAAAACTGCTGAATCTTTTTATTAGAGAAACTATGAATCATTGCATTGAGCAGTACCTTCAGCTTCTATAGTACTGAATCTGAGTTGCTTCTGAATGAGTGGAATGCATTTATAGTGTGGTGCTTTTCTGAAAATTGCAGCATGTAAGTTTTGCGCAAATTCACTAAGTGCTTTCTCCGTAAAGGATTGTTACGTAGTATTTCATAACTGCTGTAGAGCTGGGGGAATACTTCTGGTTTAGGTGTCTAATCACTGCTAAATTTCATAGTTTGCATTATTTTCATTAAAACATTTAAAGATGTAGTATCTGTAGTATTTTTCTGATTGATGTGTAATGTATAGTTGTGGTTTCTATGTGGCAAATAGTGAAATGAGGACACGTGCAGCTACGACTAGAATATTAAGTCATATCAAGTCTCCTGCACTCTTGGCATTTCTTGTCAGGTACTCCACAAGTATGTACCGACGTACAGTGTACAGTAACTATATGAACACACTAGAGAAACTATCAACTGCAGCTTTTTCTGAGAGATATTTCTCTTTCTAGGAAAGTTGCAATGTTTGTTAGCTTTACCGTTTAGTTAAACTAGTTAGGTGCTCTAATTAGGTTCCCATTTTTTGTCCTTTGCCTGTGTAAAGAGAAGATTTCATCTGATAAGTGGAGGCACTAGAAGTGGAACTGTATGTTCTGTGCTTCTCTAGACTCTACCGAAGGACTTGTATTGAGTATTTCTTTAAAACACATATTGCTGTATGTATCTGATAAAATATAATACCTTTATTGAATTGTTTTTGTGTCTCTGGTACTTAAGTAACTATACAGTGGATTGGGGGTTTTTTTGTTGTTTTTTAAATTTGTATTTTGTTCCTGAGCCTAGTTCATTTCAGCCTATTACATAATTACTTTGTCCTCTTTCTAGTTGGGAAAAAATCATTAAAATGCATTGGATTTGTGCAGAACACAAATGTTGAAATTTCAGTATTTGTATGATTTATTTTTTAAACAAAATGTAAGAAAGTGCAGTGGTAAATATTTAATGTAGTGCTAAATACTGTGAGATACACAGCAGCTAAGGAATTTTTCTTTGAAATAGCTGTTACTAAATTTAAGAAGTGAGCAGACCTAACAGGAATTTGGAAGTGTCTCTGATCCAAATGTACCTCTGTATGTTGAGGAATGAAGGAAACTGGTGGGTCCGTGGCCGGGACCAGAACTGTTAACCCCACAAATGAGATAAAAGGAAGCCATGGTAGGAGGGAGGTGCAAATTGAATTAAGAGGTGTAAGTTTTAGGGGTGGGCATTTGGAAGCATCTTGCTAAAGAGCTGTTGTACCAGGATGGAAGGCTTTGAAGACTGGAGACTGACACTGAGAAAAGAAACCAGAGTGAGCAACGGAATGTGAACTGTTGGATGGGATGGGAAAGTGGCTGTATTTTAGGAAGAAGGGTCAGAAGAGAATGTACTCACTAGATTTTTCTCCTTACAAAGCACGGCATGAAATTTAGAGGTAGTGTCTTTTTGCTTCTCTGCTCTTAGCAAGTATCTGTGACATCTTATAGTAGAACACCTTACCTCTTCCCAGCTTCTAGTCCATTGAGGGGCAAATACTCACTGTTTGTAGCTCCATTAGCTCGAAGATAGGTTTGTGTAATGGGTATGTAATGAGTACATTCAGTTTAGAATTTAACATGTTTAATGGTTGCTTTTTTAGAAATGGGAAATTACATACAGCTATGTTAAGTGTCTTAATGTTGTAATGGGAAACACTTCAAAGTCAGAAAATGTTGGAATGAAGGTTGCCAATGCATTTTAGAATCCGTGTCCTGCCCCAAAGGGTTGTCTGCTCATGGGTGTACCAAAAGGCTCCCTTTCCTTTACAGCCAACCTTGTCTTGGTCCATGCAAAGGACAAGCTTGCTCTTGAGGATGCAGTAGGGTTGGGTAGGATAGGAGACTTCTCTTGATGGGATTCCCTTCCTCTGGAGCAAAACTTGATACTGAGGTGGAACTGGAGGAGGACAAGGGATGGCTTTATTTTAAAGGCATTTTACATGCCTGGAGATTTGGTGATGGAGAACTGGATTTTACTTCTGTCTCTTTTAGATTTCTGTGTGTGATGCCAAGTAAGAAACTTCCACTAAAATTTTCACACATTTTTAAATAATCATGTTCTTAATTTTCTTCATTTGACCAATTAGGATAATGGTGTCCAGTGTTCTCATTAGTGCTATTTTAAAAATGTGTACCTTGCCCAAATTTTGAAATTACTTACTGGCAAGCTATGATACAAATATTGCAGCCACCTCTTCTGCCTTGCCCATGCTCTTCTCATGAGTGGTACTGGTACCTATACATGGTATTATGGACTACTTTTGACTTTTATTATGTTATATTTTGGAAGAGCAGAACTCATGAAGTCTAGTTTTCCAAAAGTTTGAGTCTTGTTTCCTTACAACAGTGATTCCTAATTTATACTCATTCTTTAAAAAGCAGTGACATCATGCACTGAACAGCAGGGAGCATCATATTCTGTGGCTCAGGAGTACTTTTTGCATGATGATCAGTCTGCCAGCCTACTGCTGCTGGTCAGCTGGCTAGCTCCAGCCAAGTCAAATATGTGGTGATTGAGTTCTTTGTGCCTTTTCCCCAGTGGAAGCACTGTTTTTTATAAAACATGTAGGAACTTGATTTGTATGAGATTGAGACCTCTTTGTCCCCCTTTTGCATTTCTGCGTAGCCTTTATGTACTTCTGAATTCACAAAATGTAGTGCTTCCTTGTAACTATATGGTAATCCCTAAATTACTGTCATCCCCCCTCTGCATTCACTACAGAACCAGTTATTGTTGGTAGCTACACAGTATGACTTTCATAAATTAATTAAGGTTTTTTTTAACAGTAGCTGATTGTTTTGCACTTACTATTGGGAGGCTGTTCACAGAACCTCGCTGCTGCCTTGGGCTGAAAGTGTTCTGCTAATTTCCAGCCTACGTTTTTCCGTGGCTGGCTTATTTCATTGGTGGATCTGGCAGCTTTGTCCTGTAGATTAAATAGTATCTTATCTAATTGGTGTTTACCTCCAGTACTTATTTAAAGCAGGCATTATCATTTTTCTCTCTGTCATTTACATGAGGTTCCTTTTCCTCTGATTACCTTAGACCTGTTCTGAATTTAGCTGACCACAGCTGCACATAGTGCTCCACATACTTTCATGAATACCTTACATGCAGACATAATGCATCCTGTTGAACAAAGGGAATAATTTCCAGTAGGATCTGTAGATTAAATTTGCCTTTGGTGCATTGTCTGGGTGGCTTAGAGTTGCTCTGAGGAAGATTAAGGCATTGTGGTCCCCCTTCTATGTCACTTCCAATGATGATGATGATGATGACTTTCCTTGAGGAAAATGCCTCCTGCTCTTGTACTGAATGTAAACTTCGCATGCAACTAATGTTTGTGTCAAGATTATTAATGTGTTTAAACAAGATCGGTCCTAAGTCTGATCCTTGTGAAACTTCATTAATGATATCCTTAAACACCAATTTGTTCTCCTGTAAACATATCCAGTGCGTTACTCAGTACACAGTCTGTACGAATCCACTTCCACCTCTTCTCCGGCTGAATGAGTAGTTTCACACACAGCACACTATCAAATATTTTGTAGATGTATTTCTCCTGCATAGAAAATCATACGTCATATCAATGAGAGTATAAATTTATCGGGGCATGCTTTATTTTTTCCTTTAAACCAAATTACTTGTGTTTACCAAGGTTATTTTCTGTGATCATTTCTTCTTTGATGGTGTCATGGCTCAACCAAACTAAGTCTAAAATAGCATTATATCTTTTGATTAAGTGACTCTTTGGTGGAGAAATGGATAGACTATCATGTCCCAGAATAACTGCCCACTATGAGTATTTCTGTTTTTCCTTTGGCTAGGTCTGCTTTTAACTATATATTACTTACTGGGGCTCTTGCCTGTTGAGCAGGCCTTTTCCAAACTTAAATTCTATGTCACTTCTAAAATAGAAGAAGAATCCATTTGAGCATTAAAATAGGAATGGTGCTTTTCATTGGTTACTGAAATGTTTCTTAAAACTCGTGTGCTAGAAGAGTCTAAGTGATTGCTTTAAGCAAATAAATGACGTTTCCAATGGTAAGAAAACATCTGGATGGAAGTTGAATAATGCACAACTTCACTGTTGCTTTGGGTGTATGTATTATTTTAGTCTTCAATTGCATGATTGGGTGAAGTGTTTTCAACTGCTGTTTTGGATAGAAAGGATGAATATACAGAAAGTAGAAATCATTTTATAGAGGCTGTTAGAAGTCTAGATTTTTTTTTTTACTTGGGAGCTGACTAATGTTTTAAAGAAATTTTTTATGACAATGCCCATTTATGTCATAGGTTTTTCTTTTTCAGTGTAACTGTAGATCAGACCACATTCCTTATAGTATATCCCATGCATATTTGAACTACTTTGAAAAAGTGAAATGATGTGATGTTTAGCTACAGAGAAATGTCAAAAACAATGCATTTATACGATATGAAAGATTTGCAAGCGCAAGCTAGCAATTGATAGTAATATTATAATTAGCTCTTTATACAGCCTGTTTTTTATTCATGAACATTTTCATTTATGTTGACAACTATCATGTATGCCACCACACATGCAGCCTTTTCTTTACTCAGAAGAGACTGAACATGAATTAGTATGGTTTTGGGCTTATGTTCTGACTTTCTATTGAAAAATGGTTTCTGGGCCAAGTCATAAAAATTAAAGTAGCTTGCATTTTAGGTTTGGCTTTTNAACATATCCAGTGCGTTACTCAGTACACAGTCTGTACGAATCCACTTCCACCTCTTCTCCGGCTGAATGAGTAGTTTCACACACAGCACACTATCAAATATTTTGTAGATGTATTTCTCCTGCATAGAAAATCATACGTCATATCAATGAGAGTATAAATTTATCGGGGCATGCTTTATTTTTTCCTTTAAACCAAATTACTTGTGTTTACCAAGGTTATTTTCTGTGATCATTTCTTCTTTGATGGTGTCATGGCTCAACCAAACTAAGTCTAAAATAGCATTATATCTTTTGATTAAGTGACTCTTTGGTGGAGAAATGGATAGACTATCATGTCCCAGAATAACTGCCCACTATGAGTATTTCTGTTTTTCCTTTGGCTAGGTCTGCTTTTAACTATATATTACTTACTGGGGCTCTTGCCTGTTGAGCAGGCCTTTTCCANGTGGAACTTCTTTTCAGTCAAATAATTTTTTGTTGTTAAAATTGCTGGGGGCGTTGAATGCATCCCGATTCCATAATCAATAAGAAAATGAAGATAGGTAAACTAGTAGTTTTATAATAAATTGTAGTTTTGTGTTTGCAAATAAAAATGTTTTGTACACACCCACCCACAGAATAAGAGTATTTCTGACAGAAATTTACTTATTCTATTTTCAGCCATAAAAATCTTTGTGTCTAACAGATCCTTTACGGTCCGTCAGATAAATGGAGCGTAATTTCAGACACTGATCCAGATACTTATTCATGTTCAG
>VYZW01035576.1:0-11443 GCA_013401315.1 Balaeniceps rex | reverse complement strand
CAGACATTCCGGTAGTATTTGAAGTACACTGACTGTCATGTATTTAAATAAAATTCATGCATTTTCTGACACTTTATCCTAAGTAGAACAGAAGTAGCTTATGCTCAAATAGTGGAAGTCGAAGGTTTTTCTTGCTGCAAAGGATTGGACAGAGGTTTAAGATCCTCTTTACCTATGGAGAAAATATACTATAAAACTTAAAAGGAATGTAGAAAACCCACAGATTTCTGTGAGAGGATATGTACTTTTTCAACATCCTGAACAGATGTTTGTAAGTCCATAATATTCAGGTACACATTTTTTGTATATTTTATTATATATATCAGTTACTATCTATGTTTAATACAATTGTTAGATTTCCAAATAGTATTGTAAATTCTGTGCCCTGTAGATAATAGTATAGGTAATACTAATTTAATTGGTCTCCTTCTTTTACCAGTTTCTTGAACAGAATAGTTAAAATGTGAGGAGTAGAAGTAAATGAATATTATAAAGGTATAAATGATAGATTAAAACCCTGCTACATTTACATTGCAGTAAAATCTCGCATAGGTTAATTAATATAACTGGTAATATTACCAAGAAGAAAACTAAATATTTTTGAAAAACATTGCCACCAGCCAGTACCTATGCCTATCAAAAATTCAGTAGGAAGAAAATACATGTTTCTGTTTCCCTTTTTTGTCTCATCAGTTTTATAACATTTATGTTGCTACTAGATGCTATTTTGAATGTTCCACAGTTTGATATATTAAACCAGGCTTCTTTTATGGCCCATGTTAAGAGCACGCAGTGCATTCAAATAGCGCAGTGGTAGTGGGTCTTTCATCTTGTGCCTAGTGTATTTCATTTCCCCTATGTTCAGATTAAACAAAGCTTTTGTATTCATTTGAAGCAACTGTAATGAGAATATTTAACACAGGTCAAATGCAGATAGTGGAACTCCAGAGGTCCTTGAAAATATTCTGCCTTTTGACACTGGACCATGATGGGAGGTGAAAGCATTGCCACTTTCACTTTTTTTTAAAGGAAGATTGTGATATTCTATTTGTAACATTAGTGGAGCCTCAATGAATTTTAAAAAGGAATATAGTGAACAAAAAGAACAATGAAGGAGTCTACATGATCTCAACTAAAGCCATTATTAGAAATTGAATATATATATGTACATAAAAAATCATTTGATTGTGTAATGTTCTAAACACTATACATGAATTTAACTTGTAGAATGTAAACATAAAATATGAATAATAGAAAATAAGAAAGGAGAGCATTTCTTGTGTGAATATTTGTGTAGATAGATACAGATACGATCAAATCCTCAGCCGGTATAAGTCAGCATAACTCTTGGATTTCCATGAACTGATTTACACTAGCTTATTTGTCATTTACAGGTAATATATACATGCATTTGAACATTGTTTTTCAGTTAGACACAGTGAAGAAATGCATGTCAAGTTATTCAGGGTGGTAAACAGCCTAGTTCATCCAGGCTGACTGATTTTCCCCTGCAGCAGTTCCCTTATAAGAGTTTTTTTGAGTGATTCTTCATCTCTTTTGCTGAAAATATTAATTCTCTTTTGAGCCTGTCACTTTTGTGCTAAGCAAGAGGGCATATATGCATCCACCGTTTGGTTAGGCCAGAACTTCTGGTCAAAAGTCTTATGTGTGATGACTGTGAAAGCCGTTAACAGGATTTCAACCCCGAGGGTGGTACCTGTTGTCAGTGCCTCTTTATAAAAGGGAGAATGACATTTTGGTTGAAAAGTGATCAAGGTCCTACTTTCACTCAGGAAACTTGTCTATGGAACTGTAGTCCTAATTATGTGTAGGACACTTTAAATCCCCACAATGAAGGAAGGAACTTCAGGAAAATCATCGTCTTCAAAGTTTTTTCGTTTCTCCTCTGGATGAGTTAATCCTACTGACCAGGACTGAAATAAGAGCCAGATTACCACCCCAACCTACATAGACAGTTTTATTAACAACCTGTCCTTTCTCAAACTGCAGCGGTTTTAGAAATCTTTCAGACACTGCAAATGTTCCCTCCAAGTCAGTGTTTCCAACAAGTAGTTTGATGTTAAGTACTAACTAGCTATTCCAGATCTTGGTCTTTTCCAGGGAGAGTATTTTAACTTGTCTCTTCAGTGTGAGCTCAACAAAAATAAGAAAACTCAGATCTTAGAAACTAGTCAAACTTCTACTGAAAGTCCTAACCTTAACTCTGTGGGCAATATCCTCTTAGTCATGGTTATGCAGGACCTGGAAAAGCATTCCTGTTGCAGGAGGGAAGCTCAGCTATTCAATAGTGTACTGGGTCTGGCTGGGATGGAGTTAACCTTCTTCATAGCAGCCCCTGTGGTGCTGTGTTTTGGATTTGTGGCTAAAACAGTGTTGCTAACAGGCCAATGTTGCAGTTTCAAGGCTTTCTCTTTTTCCCACTCTGCCCCCACAGAGAGTAGGTTGGGTGTGGGCAAGAGGCAGCCAAAGGGATATCTCATACCATGTAACATCATGCTCAGCCTGAAAAACTGGGGAGTTTCGTCTTCCAAGGTGGCTATTCCCCAGAGGCTGGCTGGATATCAGTGTGCTTGTGGGAGGTGGTGAATGATTGCCTTTGCATCACTAGTTTTATTCTCTTCACTTATTGAACTGTCTTTATCTTTACCCAAGAGTTCTCTCATTTTTGCTCTTCCTATTGTCTCTCCTGTCCTGCTGGGGTTGGGGACAAGCGAGCAGCTGTGTGGGCGCTTAGCTGCTGGCTGGCATCAACACCACAAATAGATTCAGCAAATTACTACTGAAGAGAAACTCCACAATTAACTATGAAAATTCATACCTGGCCTTCTCCCTCATCCAGCTCCAGTCAAAATTAGAGCTCAAAATATCATCTCTTCCTTTGAAACTGTGCAAGAATCAGATACGGTTATGATCTTCTACCACCAAAAACTTAAAAGGAAAAGAAAAAAGAAATTAACTCAGGAAAATATCTTCTTTCTTCCGGTGGAAGTACTTCTTTATTAGTGTATAGTACAATCCAAGGGATCATACTAAATTTCAGTGCTTGATTATCCTAATCTCTGCTTCTGTGTGCTGGTCATAATAACAATTTAAATTCCTCTTCCTCCTCCTCTTCTCTGAAGGATATCACACGGGCTTCAAAATTAATAGTAGATCTTCAATTTCTTTACTATAAAAGTCAAAGTAAACCAAAAATTATTTATCCTTTCTTGTACTCCACTTTCAAAGCAGTACGTAAGACAGCATGAAAGTGAGCTAGCACTATTCTGAAACCCCTTTAAATTTTTGCATAGCAAAAATGAGCAGTGCTAACTGGTCAATACCCAGTAACATGCACGCCAGCTCAGCAGTGAATAACCACTTTCAGCTTCCTCTCTGTATTTATTCAGCTTCATGGATGAAAAATAAAAATGCTTCCAGCTGATATGATACATGTGTATAGCTCTCATCAGTCCTTTATTTGTAACACAATAAACACAGCTGGTAACACTTGAAATCTAACTTTGATTTTCTTTTGGACATTATTCAGTGTTAAAATTATGCAGGTCTTTATCCGTCTCGCTTATGAGCATTTTTGTGGAAACATCCTGGCCATCTCCTGTAGTTGACAAAGTAGTTACTTCTGCATATATCTCAATGAAGAAGCAAGTGACTCTAAAAGAGAAAAATGTAACTCTCAACTGATGAAAATACTAATTGTCAATCATTTCTAATTAAGTCAGTAATTTTGGTAATTTTCAGTCATAATTTGTCAAATGAATGTTTGCGTGAAGTTGTAGATATCTGTTCAGAAATGCATAGTCTCACAGTCTCTCTGGATGTTCTGCAGAATTACATGGGGGACATGTATAGGTATAGAGATTTTCTCTTTCCCTCCCTCCCTATATACGTATATATGCATATAGATAAATATACATTACATACATATGCATGAATATATATTTGTGTTTTTTCTTAGTATTACAAGTTTTTCACAAGCATATATACTAATACGTGTCACTTAAAGACTGTTTATTGAAAACTTTCTATTCTAGTCTTCTGTACATGGACTCACCTGCCTTCAGGAACATAAGAGTTAAGATCCCATTTTATATTTCAGTAGCAATCTGAGAGATGTATCTTCATCTTCAGGAGAACAAGTTTGCATTCCATATGTCTCATTCCAATGACTGCTGAGAAGAGTTACGCATTTAATTCAAACTTGGCTTATAATTTTTAGGTTATTGCGAACTTCCTCTCGTGAATGGATGTAGTGGGTCTGGCTGGGATAGAGTTTTCTTCATAGCAGCCCCTATAGTGCTGTGTTTCGGATTTGTCACTAGCGCTGTGTTGACAGCAGGCCAGTGTTGGCTGTTGCTAAACAGTGCCTGCACAGAGTCAAGACTTTCTCTTTTTCCAACTTTGCCCGCACCCAGCAAGTAGGCTGGGGTTAGGCAAGAAGCGGGGAGGGGACACAGCTGAGACAGCTGATCCGAATGGACCAAAGTGGTTTTATATACCATATAAATTCATGTTTGACAATAAAAACTGGAGTGGGGGTGAGTTTTTTCTAAAGTAGTCATTGCTCGGAGACTGGCTGGGCATCAGTCTGCTGGTGGGAGGCGATGAGTGATGGCCTTTACTTTTTTCTGTTTCCTTCAGTTTTTAAACTGTCTTTATCTCCACCCATGATTTTTTCTCGCTTTTGCTCTCCTGAGTCTCTGCCCCATCCCGCTGCGGGGGGCGTAAGCGAGCGACCTGGGGGATCTTACCTGCTGGCTGGGGCAACCCACCACAGTGGACTGTAAGAAATTGCCTGAATTGCATCACCTGAGTTTGACTGCTGTAACATTGAACTGAGGGAAAACTTGTCCTGCAAAGTCAAAGTTCCAAATGGTATGTAGGACATTATTGACCAATATAAATGGCTTGACTTAAAATAAAGGGCATGTGCAGTCCTAATAGTCCTGTTATATTCCATTTAACTGATCTTGCTTTGCAGTCATACAATATTAAGAAATGAAAGTAACTGACTACACCACTGAAAACAAACATTTGCCCCAAAAATACTCATATACATAAGATGAAGGAATGTAAATGTTTGTCTTTTCCACTAAAAATCTTTGTTTACTAAAAAGTGCCAAATTCAAAATCATTTTCAATTCTATATATCATATTACTAATAAAAGTGGATGTCTCAGTGAGGGAGAGACTGGCAATTAATGGATGTTTAATAGTGCCACCAGAATTTTCAATTTGTTTTTCTTCTGCCTCCAGCAGCATCGCAATTTTCTTCATTGCATACTGCAAAATTTAATTACAGGTTTAACAACAGTAGCTAATGGTGCTGTACGTGTGCAGGTGAACAGGTGATCATAGTTAGAATATGTGAGGTAAAAGATGACACTTGGTTTGAAAATTAGTTTCAGAGTTCAAGGCCAAAGTTCAGAAGGAAAGTAGACTTTCAAAGAAAACATCTTTGCAATCAGTATCTGAAATTTAAATTTGAAATCATAAAATCAGTTATCCTTAATGCCCACAAAGTAGATTTTGACCATTAACTTTTCTCATTTTCTGTCCCATTTGGGTACACACTCTCAAATGATTTTCAAGTGGAATCTTTCCATCTTGAACATCCTTAATTCAGTTCAACTCTCTTTCCTAAGTGCTTATTTTTGACACTACACATGAAGAATAAAACTCTCAGAGTGACAGTCTGTGATCATGTTTCATGTGGCAGATTTCATTTGCTTTCAGTTTATATTGCTATCAATTTATGACTTTGTTCCTTAAATAGTTATCTTTTTTCCACATTGTAACTGATATATTGAATGATGTATATTTGAGAGGTATTTCAAGGAATCTTAACTTCAGTCATTAACTGGTTATCTCTTGGCTCAGGAACCTTTAGTTTGTTGGGAGGAAGTTAATATTTTTAGAGCAAATAAAACAGCTTTTCAATATGTAATTATTTTCTTATCAATTTTACATTTTCATGCCCTTTTGAGCATCTAGCACGCAGTGCTTGAATTTACCTTTAGCTCTGCAGGAACTGCTTTAAATATTATTATTACGAAGGAAGAATCAAAATCAAAGTGAATTTTTAGTACAATAGCGAGGTATAGGAAGGTGCAATTGCAGTAACAGCAGCCTGCATTATTGTATAGAACTAACTCACAGCTTGACAGAAAGTCCCTGCTGGGGAGGAAATGTAGGGGAACTGGCAGAATTTTGCTACATCTACTCCCTACTGCTAATAAGCTTTAACCTGTTTCATTTTTATTATGCTTACTGTTTAGATATTTTGCTTCCGAAATTATATCTGTAACTGTGAGAACACATAAAAGGGAGCACGACAGGTAGGGCTGTTTAAAAATTTAAAACTATCAGCAAGGGATATTAAAGGCCATAATGAATAAGATGGTTGCCTTCTCAGTGTGGGTTTTTAGAGTTCAGACACTGCAGCGCTGGTGGAAAGACTGAGTGTAAGTAGTGGGTAAAACAGATTTCATAGCTTGAGTAGCTTGTACGGCCAGAAGGCACCATGTAGTCTGACCTGTATATCACAGACCATTACATTTCACCCAGAAATTCCTATTTTGAAACCTGTGAGTATACTTAGACTAAAATATATCAGACCTTAAGAGTTTAAAATATAAAATTATTTATTGAAAAATAAAATGCCACAGGATGAGAACCGAGAGGCTGAGCTTCCCATGCAGTAGGAAGGGTGTTTATCAGGTTGGTAAGTACACATGGTAGCATGGCTACTTCTGCAGAATAAGCCAAACAACCAAAGGCTTGTATGCACTTAACAAAAGTGGAAATCCCTTCCTGACCCCTTTGACTTAGGGAAAATAAATACAGGTATTCATATTGTATCAGAGCACTTGCTTACCGAAGTGTTCTGCTGAAGCCATAAACAGTTCCTTCAGAAAAAAACCAAACTAAACCAAATCCAAAAAAAAAAATCAAAAAATGAAACCACCACCACCCCAAAAAACCCCAAACCAACCAGAATAAACAAAAGTTAGACTTAATCTGTCTCATTATGTATCAGTGGGAGTAATTAAGGGCCCAGTAAGAGGGAAAATCTTCATTGTCTAATTCTGAATTTCAGGCATTATGCCCCTTTGACAGCCGTGCTGGCAGTCCTGTGCTTCTCAGATTCTCAGTCCGGACACATTCATTGCAGTCCTTTGAACCTCTGAATAATCAGTGCTATAGCTGAGGTTTATAACCATCTAAAAATGTGGGGAAAATGGTGTTGTATATTTTCCATTTGATATTATCACATGCTTCCCATAGCTGATTATCCAACATTTTAAAATCTTTCTTTTGCTCTGATGGTGGCATAATTGTCACATAAAATTATGAAATGTATTTTGAAGAGAGACTGAAATGTATTTTGAAGAGAGACTGAAATGTATAAAATTCAGTGGGTAGCTGAAAACTCTGTGTCCATGGGGCTGTTGAGACTGTGCTTTTAGATAATGGGATAGAGCAAGATTGTGACACTTACCTGATATATTAAGCAAAAATGGAAGTCTCAGTCTTAAATAGGAGATTATTCTCCATTACTGTGCATGCAGAGGTCTGTGTCTTTCTTTCAGCAGGCCAGTTTGCATTCTTCTATATTTCTTTCAATTTATTTTAACAAGTAATTATTTGAGCTTACTTTTCAAGAAAACTTCCAGGTTGGTAAGCCCAGAAAGCAGAGGTGTTAGCCTAGTTATTACAGACTTTGTATACAGTCTTCAGGCTTTCAGTTGTTTATTTGTTCTAGAGACTTGTTCAAAGCTGACTACATCTTCATGGAAATGTGATACTGATTGCTTTTATTTTGATCATGTCACAGAGCTTCTCAGTTTCCAAAATGAAAGGATGAAAAAACAGAGATTCAATAATAGAAAAGAGAAGCAAAATTTAACGAGCAAATGATGTCCTTATGTACTAAATATAATCAAAAGAGAGCTTGTAAGGCTAGGTCTTTAATTTCAGCTGCGCCCTTTTGTCTATTACACAGAAGTGACGAAAATTTATACCCCTTCTTGCCCTCTGTTGACAATAATGGTAAAAGATAGAATAGCAAGTTGCTAAATTATTCTGTTTGAGTGATATAAGCTGTAGATCATATTTAGTTATTGATCTGATTTCTTATAAACTCTTTCTGTTTTCATGAGTTTCCATATTTGCTTACCTTTTTTTATATAATGCTTACATATACTTACAGTAGTACTATTCAGAGACCATTCATCATGAAAGTTTTGATTCTGCAAAGACTTAAACATATCCTTTATGCACCAAAAAGCTGTCTCAACTTATAAAATCAAATTTACACTAGATTTATTGAGGGATCTGGGCCCTAAGAGTGATGTTAGTTAATTTTTGTGGTAGTTTCTTCTGACATACTTGGATGACTACCATAAAATTTTAGCTCGTCACCTTGACAAATCCGAATAATAGCCAGCAATATATTGTCTAGATTTCAGATTTCCTATACTCTTGCTAACGTAATTTGAAGTATGCTCATTTTATTCACCTGCAAAATGCCTCTCTGGGAAAAGTTAAGCTGTTGTGCTTGACATGTTAATTGCTGACCATTTCATATCTAATAATTAATTTTGCATCCCTACCACACCTGCATGCAGAATTTTTCATAATTATTGTGAAGAAAACTTAATTTGGATTTTTTTCCACATGCCAGCATGTGGAAATCTAATCATCATATTGAGAGATGGTATTAATTTGAAATCCATTCAAATTTAAAAAGGTGATTTAAAGTACCCTTAGAAACAGTACTGCCTCTAAATTTCTATACCCATATTTGTTCCCCTGTGTCTACTTTCCCTTTTTCTTGTTTCTGTTTTTTAAAGATAGATAAAGACTGCACAAAAAAGAAATTATTCTGCAAAATGTGCTATCAGATACTGACACAAAAAATAAAGAACAACCTTGTTTTCTCTAGTTTTTCCTTGGTTCAGTAGCAGCAAGTACAGGCTCAGTTTTCCAGTTGACATTGTACAAAGTAGTTTCTAGATGACACAGTGGTAACTGAACTACCGTCAGCTTTGTCCAACATGTTGTGGAGTAGAGAAGACTAAAATTTCTGAAGAACTTGTTTCTTTTTATATTAACAGTATTTATTCCATGATAAATATTCAGGTTTATAAGACCTCATTTTCAGTCTGCCAGTCTTGTGTTAATGTATTTTTGGCATGCAGCAAATAATCTTTTATTTCAGGAAGGAATACTAAATGACAGACTTTCTTATTTTTGTAAGCTTTGCAAAAAGAATATTCTTAACAATTTTATTGTTATAAAACACTGTGGTATTCATTCTTTGAATTCTGGTGTGTTATAGCAGGAATGCATGTGGCCTATTTATTAGACAAACTAGGATGTTGAAAAGGATTGCTTCTATCCTACTTTCTTCAGGAACTGACATTTTTATTCTCATGCAGTTTTCCTAGTGGAATCTTTACTTTTTAAAGTCATAAACCTATTGTTGTGAGAGACTCTCTAGCAAAGCTTAAACTGGATCTCAGGAGTTTGATGCACTCTGTTTAATGCAGGCAGTGTAAAAGAAATTTTAAATGTATTATTTAAAGGCACATTAATCTTGCCGCTATAATGGTGTAATAATGCATACCATAGAAGGTTTTCATAAACTCAGCTTCTAAAAGTAACATCACAGTATCTTTCTTTTTGTTCTCCCAGTCAATTCTTTGTAGAGATAGCAATTATGCATTCATCTCTGTCTCTTATAGCCTGATTCCATGTTCAGCTGTGAGGTAGGCAGACCCTAGTCCTCACTCACACAACAAAAAGACTATTTCTCATTTGAAACAAATGGAGGATAGTCAAAATAAACATATAATAAATGTTAATAGCTGAAATGTGTACCTTTTTCAGTTAAACTAAACAAAATAGTTAAATGCTTATACAATGGCTTGAGTAGAGGTTTGTCCTATACTCATTCTTCCTGTGTTTTCAATGGAATTTTAATAGGTCTGCCTTTGAATTTTTTTTTTTTTAATGAAAAAATACACTATTAGTTAGAGAAATTCTTTTTTAAGGTTAGCACTTTTAAAACCACACTCTGTGTAAGTTAGTTTACAACCCTTACAGCCCAGCATTTTTCATTTAATTATACTCATTGCATTGGGTTCTGGTTTGTTTTGTAGCAGTATTGTGAATGCGTTAGGCATTCATTAGTGTAAGAGTATTCTGTAGCTCTCCTGAATATGCACAATGAAAATCAAGTGAATCTTTACTAAGAACTAAGGTATACAAAATGCAAGGACTTGGTAATACTATGAACCAATGGGATAACTTCTTGTATCTGAGCAAAGCTTAGGAAAGCATTATGCACACAGCAGTTCAGATAACCGTTTTACTTTAAGGTAGAGATACAGGTTAATTACAAGTTTTAAAACCAGCTGACAACCTCTGTTGTTAACCTTCCTTCTTGTGATATGAGAGGGCTTGTATTTCTGCATTAAACATGTTCATAAAAGTGTTAGCTAAGGAATGTTTCTACAAGCCACCTTTTCAGCTTCAGCCTATGCATGAATATAAAGTATAGGAAGAGTTCCCATTCTCGTTTCTCATTATTAGAGGCCTTAATGAATTGGATGCCATTTGATAACTGTAGTACTGTGGGCTTCAACAAGTTTTCAGCCAAGCCCTTCGACCCCTTCTATTTCCAGCCAATCATCCTTACACTTTTGCAGATTTGAGTTAAGCAGCCATTGCACAACCTCGTTAGAGGGCTTAAAACACAGTGGACTGTCTGGGTGGCTCCGGTGTAATAGGGCTCAAGATCCCCATTGCTGTGGCAGGTGCCTAAAGCAGACAAACCTCCTGCTCAGCACTGGGACTGTCTGTTGTGTTTTGGTTGTCTGTGCTGTCTCTATCAGTACAAGCAGGGACTGAAGATACATGTGCCCCCGTAAAAGTGGGATTCCAGTTCTTTCTGTGATTCTGCTTTGGGGAAAAGGAGAAGAGGAAGCGGTTTTTTTCCTCAGAAAGAGGCCAAGAGTAACCACATCAAAATCCCACTTCTTCCAGCCCAATATTCTGATGCCAATACCTCTGCTCAGCTAGCTGAAGAAGCACTTCAAAGCTGTTACCTGCATTCTTCTGCTTGACTTTGTGTTCACCATTCATCTATAAAATCAGTCTGGAGTATCACAGATTAACATAAAACTCCCTTGGAATTACAGAAATATTGGAAAGGACTAGTTGTTGGAAGGGACTAGTTCTGAAGATTCAACCAGTCCAGTACAGAAAGCCCAGTTGTTTTTCTTCACCAAACACACCACTGTTATCAGCATAAGCATAAATTCTTATGTAAGAACATAAGAATAGCCATAATGGTGTAGGCTCTGCTTAGTATTCTGACTCCAAACAGTAGCCCTAAGCAGATGTGAATAGTAAA
>VYZW01035573.1:23176-35547 GCA_013401315.1 Balaeniceps rex | reverse complement strand
AAAGGAAAGTTAAGACACTTTGCCAAGGAGCCACTGGGAGTGGAGTAGCAAAGGCAGCTAAAGAGTGGGTGGTCGGGGCAGGAATCATTCTAGGAGAAGGAGCTAGAGAAGCCCAGGGGAGAGGAAAGCACAGAAAGGACAGAAGAGAGCAGAGGAATGAAGCAGTGCCAATGCCAGCAGAAACCCTCAGCAGCTGCCTGCCCTGTCTCCATAGACTTTGACCACCTCTGCCCAGAGGTATCCATATGCCTCCTTCCCACAGCTAACTAGCCCTTAAAAAAGTGCATGATCATAGAATCATAGAATCATAGAATGCTTTGGGTTGGAAGGGACCTTTAGAGGTCATCTAGTCCAACCCCCCTGCAGTGAGCAGGGACATCATCAACTAGATCAGGTTGCTCAGAGCCCCGTCCAACCTGACCTTGAACGTTTCCAGGGATGGGGCCTCCACTACCTCTCTGGGCAACCTGTTCCAGTGCTTAACCACCCTCATTGTAAAAAATTTGATCTGTGTGTTTTACTTCACAGTTCTCTGGCTGTTCTCTGGCTGTGTGGGACAGAGAAATGACACGTGAAGAAAAAGTTTAAGATTGAATACCTTGGTGCAAAAATGTCCAGAGGAACAAGTTACATCAGTCTGACGGCATTGACACCAGGATGGCAGACTGCTTTAATGCTTAAATTGCTACAGCTTACAGTCTGAAACACACAGCAAATGGGCACTTTTCAAAGTATCATCCTCTACTTAATAAAACTTCTTTTCTCAGAACTTCATTTTCCTGCAAATTCTTGAAAATTGCTTTGTTCCAATGTAAATGTCTGCTAGTGACACAGAACCTTTTAAAATATGCTGACCATGTCATGAACTTCATTTGCATATTAATAGATCTCTCTCTCTCAAGGGATTGATTGCCTTCCCGATAGAATCACACAATCCCATTTATGCAGGTTTATTCTGGTTCTGGGGTGGGGATTGGGATGGGCAGTTCATTGACCGCAATTCTATTGTTTCAGAATTTGGGATTTCTCAGCACTTACCTTTCTATGTTCTTGAATGCTTTTCAGTAATCATGGGCAGTATGAAATAGAGATAGACGTTTTAAACCAAGTTTATCCAATTCGGCACTGGTTTATATTCTGCAATTACTCAATTTATGTTTTTTAAAGAGGATGGCAAATTAAATCATTCGATTATAGAATTCTACAGAGTGGATAAATTGCACATTAAAGAGTAATTGATATACATTATTATAAATGTAAAAACTAGAAATTTGAGTACAGTGATAATCTAGAACTCCTTCCTCTGCAAAAAGAGAAGTCTATTGAGACAATACGATGCCAGGTTATTCTCTCATGCAGGCTATTCTCAATTCTTAATGAGGCCACACGTTTGTAGTCTCTCCTACAGTCAGTTAGGAGGACATTTTAAAGCACCCTCACAATATACTGTGACTGAAATTATCTAAATATGCAATAAAATTAATTTGTATCAGAATCCTGGCAACCACAGAACTCAGATCTTAAACTAAGAAAAGATCTAGCATACACAGTGTTCATGTGACAAGAGCTCATTAGTGAATACGACAGAAGCCACAGCAATACAATACAAGGATCCACTTGGCAGATTTCAGATTCAAAAAAACCTCTCCCAGTGATAACCTATTTACTTTTCCCCTAAAAGGGATATATAAGATGAGGGGGATAGACTAGAGCCCTATTTCAGATTAGACACTAAAACCTTTTCCATTTGAATTATTTTAATAACCTTGTATTTATTGCAAAATTATTGGGAAAATATGTATTCGTCTCAGTTTACAATCTTTTTTTCAAAGTGTTTTCCCCACTCACTCCTCTGGTTGATCCTTTCTGTAAATAGATCCAATACCAGTTGAAACACTTTTGCAAATGCACAGGAAGAATTTCTAGAATATTGCGCTTGGCACAGCTGGGAATACACTGTCTTTAATGACATTCATCTCAGTGCTTTTGAGCCCAAGGATATGCAGATAATAATAGCAGAAAGTAGTTTTAAAAAAAAACCACCACCACTGTAATTACCATATCCTTTTCTCGCACTACTGCTGTTTCAAGGCCTCTGTCTCTGCTACTTAGGGCATTTCAGAGGAAGCAGATAGTCATAATAAAATCATCTGCTTTTGCTGTTCTGAAGTCAATAAGCAACTTTGATAGACTTCTTAACAAAAACCTAAGATTTTAATCAGCTAATAATGAGAGTTTGCTTGCAGTACACTTTGTATTTATCTCAGATAGAACAGGGTAAAACTGTTTAAGGGGATAAGGAGAAATAAGCATACAAAGAGAACGTTATTCAAGATTCTTAAACATAACTCCAGCATCCCCTGCACAAAGCTCTACAGAACTTGCCATTTAGCCCAAGGGTGTCCTATATGGATGAAGGGCCAAAGACACACTCCCAACATTTCAGGAGGAGAATGCTTATTTTTCCCACATGGGAAAATCAGGTCAAATCAGGTATCTTAAATATAATCCTCTTTGTGAGCAAAAAGGTGCAAAATCCTTTCTTTGCACGCGGAAAGGGTCAACCAACAGAAATTGTTATCCTTGCTGACCATTCCTTGACACCTTCTCCAAACATCAGACAGAATCTATCTTCTAAGCTTTCTTTCAGAACATGCCAATGTCGCAAACATTCTCAAGAACACCAGCCAGTGAAGCTCTCCACCCACAATTTAACTCTGGAGTTCAGGGACCACATGCTTCAGCACCTTGCCTCCAGCTACTTCTTACCATTAGCCAAAATCATCTCAATGAGACCTATCGCAATGGATAGGCTTACAAACTGAACAATGCTCAGTGTAACTACAGCAACTTGAAATAGGTGAGATGTTGCAAACAACATTTGATAGAATATAAACATTTAGACTTGAAAACTGGACATTCTTAGGGCATTCGCACCACCCTAGGCCTGACTCTTCCACATTAACTGGGATCTGTGAGTTTCTTAGAAGGATAAAAGGCTCATTTTCTCACCAAGCATCTGCAGAGGACTGATCCAAGATTCCAGAAGAATTTTTCCCCCCTCTGTATTCAGAAAAGCAGAGCGTTTGACAGACTATTTTTCCTGCCCATTGCACTCTGTATCATTTGGCATTGCTTCCATGCTTTGTAGGATGTCTCAGGGTTATTATATGGAAGGAACCTAGAAGTGATTTTATAGTTTTAAAGTAACTTTTAAAATTTGCGTGAAATAAAGGAGCAGAATTTATGTGGTCAAAAGGTGTGAAATTTCACACAATACTAATTTTATGACCTCTAGACTTTCCATGTATTAATTATCTGATATCTCTTCATAATTGTAATAGGAAGCTTTTCAATCTGATTCTGGTTCGATTTTTCAAATATCCATTTGAAGAAAATTTTTAAAAAGCTGCTTTCTACCCCAATCAAACTTTGTAAAAAGCAATGCATTGAGGACAAGTACATAGGCGGATGGTTAGGGTACTTTTACATCATATTGAGAGCACATTTTTGCTAATACATCTATATTACTATTGAAAGTTCATGTACTGTGATCAAACCTGATAGTCAGGACAGATGCATCTATGTCTTCTTTCTAAATTAGTCCAATTGCACCTGATTTCACTGATGGGAGGAGCCTGGATGCGGTCCAGTCAGCCTGCTTGAAAGGGGACTGTGTGCTCACACCTGATTATGACGATTAAAATGAAGCTAATTGTTAAAGAAAATATTTGGCAAAAGCAGAATATCCTATTGTGAGGCACCGGTTCGTTATGTGTGAGACTCGACTCAATGAAAAATGCTCTGAACGGGACACAGTTTTGATGTTTTAGCCCTGGAAATGAATTTTAATATACTTATGACTCTCAAAAATGTTATCTTAAAACAAAACTCTCTAATGAAATAAGACATAAATATATAGAAAATTAGTTAACTATAAAACATTACAAAAGACCACTTATTTACAAAAAGCGTGATCCATACTAGAAATATTGTGTTGGGATGGTTCCCTTGGTAGGAATTTACATAAATTGCATCAAGAGACCACAAGCCAAATTCATACAACCCTTTTTGGCTTTACTACAACTGTAGCTTTAGTGAAGATTCAGAAAGGCTTGAAGCTTCTGATCAAAAAAAGGATTGTAAATGCTATTAAAACGGATTAAGGGAAACACTGCACACTGCTAAAAATATCAAGCATAATTTAAAAATTCTTCAAATGTTACCATTCCGTTACACTGATAATATTTTAGCAAAAAATAAGTTTAAAAAAAAATTAGGGAGAGAGTTGTGTTTCAATTTGAACATATATTTTACATGGACTTTATAGCATATCTCATCCATCCTACTGTCTTACATGCCTCCATGCAGTTCATGTTTTATCACCAACAGCTTCTTTCTGCAGGTTTCAAACTGTTCCACAATCATACATCAAAGAGTTGTCTAATGTTAAAGACACAGGACTACCTACTGGCACAGGCACTGGGACCAGGTTCCATCTGGCATTATACTGTAACTTCAAGTAGGGCAAATTTCACACAGGGGCCATTGATCAGTTACTAAAAGCTGAGCACCATGGGAAAAGCTAGGAAGTCTGAGATGGATCGTTCTAACAAGATCCAGTTTATATACCAGGGTTTTTTTTTTTTCTACTTTTTGCATTTCCATATTTACGTAGGAAATACAACACACAATTAATAAAGACCAAAGGCAATTCTGTAATAGGTTCATTTTGTTGAAATCAATTCAAGACATAGTAGGAAAGATCTTGTCTCTTGTTATTTTATGTTGCTATTCCTCATTATAGTGCCTGCATGTTTTCCACATATATTCTCATCTATATTGAACTACAGAGCATTTCATGTATCTTTTTGGAGCGAGCCCTATGTCTATAGCATGATTATTTTTTCAGAGATCTTAGATTTTGGGGTTTAGGTTATTTCAGGACTTATTTTAGATTGTAATTGGTTAGGATTCACAGAATACAGATGCTTTTATAAGAGCTGGCAATGCTTGCCACTAGCTTTTCTGAGACCCAAACCAGAGCTTTATGGTGACTGTAGCCTTACAGTTACATCAGTCAGCTCTTAATCAGTTTAGTCACTAACCCTTTTAAACATTTGTCGTGGTTTAACCCCAGCCCGCAACTAAGCACCACCCAGCCGCTTGCTCACTCCCCCCACCGGTGGGATGGGGGAGAGAATCAGAAGGGTAAAAGTAAGAAAACTCATGGGTTGAGATAAAGACAGTTTCATAAGTAAAGCAAAAGCCATGCATGCAAGCAAAGCAAAACAAGGAATTCATTCACTACTTCCCATCAGCAGCAGGTGTTCAGCCATCTCGAGGAAAGCAGGGCTCCATCACGCCTAACGGTTACTTGGGAAGACAAATGCCATCATTCTGAACGTCCCCGCCCTTCCTCCATCTTCCCCCAACTTTATATGCTGAGCATGACGCCATATGGTATGGAATATCCCTTTGGTCAGTTGGGGTCAGCTGTCCCGGCTGTGTCCCCTCCCAACTTCTTGTGCACCCCCAGCCTACTCGCTGGTGGGGTGGAGTGAGAAGCAGAAAAGGACTCANGTGGAGTGAGAAGCAGAAAAGGCCTCAACTCTGTGTAAGCACTGCTGAGCAGTAACTAAAACATCCCTGTGTTATCAACACTGTTTTCAGTACAAATCCAAAACATAGCCCCATACTAGCTACTATGAAGAAAATTAACTCTATCCCAGCCAAAACCAGCACAACATTTCTGCTGGGGCCAACAGGACTGTTTATGTTCAGAAAATTGTGCATTTCCATGACTGTTTATGGAACAGAATTTAATACATAGGAGTCCCAATTTTCCTCTCATTTAAAGCAGTGATGATTCAGAATATGCCTAAATAGGCAGAATATGCCTAAAGGGGGGTAAAGCCCCTCCCACTGTAAGGGAAGATCAGGTTCGTGACCACCTGAGGAACCTGAACACACATAAGTCTATGGGACCTGATGAGATGCATCCCAGCGTCCTGAGGGAGTTGGCCGAGGTAGTGGCCAAGCCACTCTCCATGATATTTGAAAAGTCATGGCAGTCAGGTGAAGGCCCCCATGACTGGAAGAATGGAAACATTGCACTCATTTTTAAAAAGGGTAGAAAGGAGGACCCTGGGAATTACCGACCTGTCAGCCTCACCTCTGTGCCTGGCAAGATCATGGAACAGATCCTCCTAGAAGCAATGCTAAAGCACATGGAGGACAGGGAGGTGATTCGAGACAGCCAGCATGGCTTCACCAAGGGCAAGTCCTGCCTGACTAACCTGGTGGCTTTCTATGATGGAGTAACTGCATCAGTGGACAAGGGAAAAGCAATGGATGTCATCTATCTGGACTTCCAAAAAGCCTTCGACACGGTCCCCCACAACATCCTTCTCTCTAAATTGGAGAGATATGGATTTGATGGGTGGACTGTTCGGTGGATAAGGAACTGGTTGGATGGTCGCAACCAGAGGGTAGTGGTCAACGGCTCGATGTCCAAATGGAGACTGGTAACAAGTGGTGTTCCTCAGGGGTCCGTACTGGGACCAGTGCTGTTTAATATTTTCATCAATGACATAGACAGCGAGATCGAGTGCACCCTCAGCAAGTTTGCAGATGACACCAAGCTGAGTGGTGCAGTTGACACGCCTGAGGGACGGGATGTCATCCAAAGGGACCTGGACAGGCTGGAGAGGTGGGCCTGTGCAAACCTCATGAGGTTCAACAAGGCCAAGTGCAAGGTCCTGCACCTGGGTCGGGGCAACCCCCGATATCAATACAGGCTGGGGGATGAGGGGATTGAGAGCAGCCCTGCGGAGAAGGACTTGGGGGTACTGGTGGATGAAAAGCTGGACATGAGCCAACAGTGTGCGCTTGCAGCCCAGAAGGCCAACCGTATCCTGGGCTGCATCAAAAGAAGCGTGGCCAGCAGGTCGAGGGAGGTGATTCTGCCCCTCTACTCGGCTCTGGTGAGACCCCACCTGGAGTACTGCGTCCAGCTCTGGAGCCCTCAGCACAAGAAGGACATGGAGCTGTTGGAGCGGGTCCAGAAGAGGGCCACAAAAATGGTCCGAGGGCTGGAGCACCTCTCCTACGAGGACAGGCTGAGAGAGTTGGGGCTGTTCAGCCTGGAGAAGAGGAGGCTGCAGGGAGACCTTATTGCGGCCTTTCAGTACTTAATGGGGGCCTATAGGAAAGATGGGGACAGTCTTTTTAGCAAGGCCTGTGGTGACAGGACAAGGGGTAATGGCTTTAAACTGAAGGAGGGTAGATTTAGGCTAGATATAAGGAAGAAATTTTTTACAATGAGGGTGGCGAAGCACTGGAACAGGTTGCCCAGAGAGGTAGAGGAGGCCTCGTCCCTGGAAACATTCAAGGTCAGGTTGGACGGGGCTCTGAGCAACCTGATCTAGTTGATGATGTCCCTGCTCACTGCAGGGGGGTTGGACTAGATGACCTCTAAAGGTCCCTTCCAACCCAAAGCATTCTATGATTCTATGATTTGCTTACACTAGAACTCTAGACACACTACATGCAGTTAATCAAGATATATGCAATTATTTCATTGGCATACACTTTATATTCTGATACAGCCAAAAACAATACAGCCGTTAAAAACAGCCAAAGGCAACCTTTGTCTCCCTACAAAATATACTGAAAGCAGCTAAAAGACAACAGTCATGAAACACTGACTTAGTACAGTTAAAGCCAGGCTACCCTCAGTTCTGCTGGGTTCTCAGGTTTCTGCAAGAGAACAACCTTAAACAGACAGTGCCTCCATACTATCACCCAAACAAAACATTCATTTAGACTGGCACTTCAAACAAGACTTTAAAGAAGAGAGAGGATTGAAGCAATTCTTGCTTCCAGCTGTCCACTCAGTTCCACTACAGGGATGCTGGACAAGATATTTAAATACTCTTCAATGCCACAACTTACAGCTCAGGATTTTAATACAGGCTATAAATCATCAAGCTGCACAGAGGATATTAGGTGCTACTCCATTTCCTCTCCACCATCTTGCAGAAGCTGCAATTTCTAAGAAAAGCTAAGGGCAGGGGGGCAATAAACATTTAGCAATCTCAGTTTAATCTAGCACTGCATGCAAGGTAACCCTCGTAGTCATTAGGAATAGTCTTTTACCTGTCAATTTAATGATAATATTCCAGTGTCTATAATTGCAATTATTTATCTCCTTTAGAATTTCTCTATTATCTATACATCTACTCAGATGAAGAATTAAAAGTAATTTTGAAAAAGCAGATTATAGTCTACATTCTGTGGGAGAAAGCACAAGCCTGTTATGTTTTCAGCTTACTCATCAAAAAAGGTTATTTGTCCATATTCTTTCAAATATTTCACTACAATCAGAACAGCACGTACAGCAAAAATATAGCCCAAATCATAAAAATCGACATTTTAAAAATGTGAACTATTGGAATTATTCTAGTACATAATTGCCAAAAGCAATTACAAAATATTGTTGGTCATTCTCCACTATAATATGTTTCAAATTAAAATCCACCAACTAATCAAACAGATGGAAGTTAGAAAAGGATTGAAAATTATGTAAAGATTTTAAGTTTCCTATTTTTCTAACAGTACCGGAATCGTTGCTGAACATAAGTTTCCTCACTTTACATAATACGCAGAAGAATGGACATGTGTTCCTCTTTATAATGAAACTGTTGAAGTCAAAGAACTTTGTTACTGAATGTGGTAGGAGCAACTTTACATGCAGTATCAGCATTCAAACCACATGGGGAATAGACACTTGCTTTTATAAAACTATTCAATATCTGAGCTTTAGTCACCTGCATAAAACACAGTGAAGATGACTTTTGTAGAAAGTGTTAGATTATGATACTTGATGCTAGTTACAAACTTTTGCTTGAATAATACTACACTGATATCAGATAGATCTGGAAAATTCAGTACTTGTCAGAGTTAAACAAACTGTCAACTAACCAGTAACACTTGTTTAAAAAGTTGACGCATTAAAGACTCAAAGTAATGAACAAAAAAAATTCAGAACAATTTTTTTCCTGCAACAGATAGCAGAAGCAAGTGCCCAGCCAGTATTCAGAAGCAGAACTAAGTGTCTAACATCTCCTGCTTAAATACTTTTTCTACTAAATACAGCAAAGGCAGAAGCAGGTCATTTGTTTCCCAAGGGAGGATCCGATCTGCCAAAGAAACGGTTTAGCCGCATGGACTTCAAGTGAAGCAAGAAGCTCATTCCTTTCTTTGGAAAGGATGAATGGAGCACCAGGGAAACAGAGAGCCACTGCTGCCTGCCCTTCCAGCAGCCCTCGCCATTCCACCTTTACAGTGGCCAGTGGAAACCCACGACTGGAGACAGCGGAAAGATACTTGGCATTTTGGTGACACTGCAGGATATCTACCTGAGCCAGTCTCCTATCAAGGGTGGAAATCACAATGTTAGGAAGAATTAAATACATAGCAAAATAACATACCTTCTTTCATAATGTTAGCTTTATGCTGCTCTATAGGCAATATAACCTTGGAAAAGTTTTTTTGGAAGTTAAATACCTAGCCCCATTCACCTCCTAATCATTTATGCTCATTGTTACAATACGATGCTTCTAAAGCCATTTTTCTCCTAGGATTTGGGGAACACTGAGAACTTAGTCTTATTTCCTACACCCACCAAGACATAGGGAATATGGGAGTTGGTTAAATTGCAGCTATATTTGGGGTGCAGGCGAGACCCACTCCTCGGCTGCAGGAGCACATCACAGCCATCCCCTTAATTCAGCTAAGATTCCTTGAGCAATGCGAGTAAACAAACAGATCTGTGATTATGGCCATGGGAACAGAAAAGGAAAAAGGCTGTTATCGTCTCCAGACAGACCCTTATCAACACTTCCATTAAAGCACAGTAAACTGCTACCAATGATAAAATTACCAGTAAGGAATTTTAAATGCATTATTGATGTACTCTTGGGGGGGTAGAGAGAAGTTAACCCTTTGTGGTAAGCATAAGTGTAATACCGAGTGACTAGTATACCACTAAGCTATGATGATTTCTTCCATTTTAAATGCTTTTCTTTTCATTGCTAGCCATTAATATGCATGTTTCCAAACACACATCATGCTGGGTGCCTTCAACATCTTTTTAACTAAATGAAAGTTGAGCGTAATCAGCATCTCATAAGTGATCCTCAGTATCTCACTACATGCAGTTCCTGGGTTTTGGTTTTTTGGTTGACTGGTTGGCTTTTATTTTATTTTTTGCTTTCCGGTGTGTGGTTTTTGGGGTTTTTTGTTTGTTTTTTCTTTTTTTTTTTTTAACAGAAAAGCAAGAGACTGAACATATCACACCTCTTGCAGATATTTCTGTTATTTTCAGCCACAAAAATATCTCATTTGTCCCATTTCAAACAAACAGCACATGCAGTTACTTTTTGTCTTTGCAACTGGGCTTCTGCTAAAGCACAAATTAACCACGCACGATAAATCACCATTTGTCTGAACCTGTAAATATTGATGGCTGTTTAGTTTACAAACCTTACTGTAATTATTACTTGGTGCTGTTTTAAATCACCATGCCCCCTGGGTCCATTACTTCACCATTTAGTTTTAAAATAATTTTCCAGATTAAGGTACCTTCTAAACATTTTCGTTTTCCCCGTAGATAAATCATTACACTAATTGTTTATCAGAAAACTGCAGGCTGCCACTGGATTAGGAGAAAACAGAGGGGACATATTTAATTCTATTTGATAGAACTCAAAGGGGAAAAAAAATTTTAAAAAAAATCGAGACTAGAAGTTACCTTTTCTTTACAGGATCAAAATTTAACAGAACGAATAGGGACACTTTCTAAAATAATTTTCTTGACAAAATAAAAATTCTAATAAGCAAAGTGTTATATGTAACAAATTCCCTTAAAATACAGTATGGATACAAACTGACTTATGGTCAGAATATTTAATTTACAACCAAATTTTTTTTTTGCTTTTTTCTGCAGCTAACTGCAGAGTGAAGATTTGCAAATCATTTGAATTCATAGCTTTTATGAAACTATTAATGAAATTATAACCACAGTGACTTTTACTGATGAGGATGCACAAAACTGTCTTCCTTGATTGTTAATGACTTCCGAAGGAGAAAGGCCACAAACTGAGAAAAGTAAACACTCCCACCCCCTTGTTTTTCTTTTTCCCACGTTTGACATGAAATTCAGAGAATTAAGCACGTCTGACATGAAATTCAGAGAAACTTGTAGCAATGGTATTCTACAGCATTTTTTATACTATAGCAACATTTTAATACAGCTACTTCAAAGGTCATAGTTGAAAATTTATAAAGCTAACACCTACAAGTAGTATATGTGATGATAAATCGGCCATCACACCATTTAAAACTGAAATCCAGCATACTATCCATGAGTGTATTCATTTCTATACTAACACTGATTACCACCTCACTAGCACCAACTTTTAACCCTGGCTGGCTGAATTTGCTTTTCAGGATCCATAAGAAATGCTTTCTGCAGTCTAGCAGGTATTTTGTTCTCTATTGTATATTAGTTTAGGTTTCATAACTATTCTTTTTAATCACATCTGAAATTCAAGCCAGACAAGTTCCTGCATTTATGAAAAGATCACAGGGAATGAAAAAAATTGAATAGGCCAAGTGATGTGAATATGCATGGGGACAAATCATTATCTGTTCTTCTCTTATTCTTTTGGTAAATGGGTAGAGGAGAAACATAAATCATTGCTCAGCATGTATTCAACTAGCTCCTCTTGACTCATACTTAGAGTAATAGAACACCACTGTCTGATCAAGTGTGCGTACAGGAGTTAGACTATTACACACCAAACCATACTATGGCTGCTTCATTTAACTTGTCAGTTTAGAGGGTAAGAAAACCAGACTTCGGACCTATGCAGAAATTTATCTTAAAATTGTATTAATTTAAATTAAGGCTGCTCTTTTCCTTTTATGTGCTAAGCATTTAGCCCTCTACCACTTCAATTGAATAAAAATGCATATATTAACATTACTTACAAAAGCTTTCCTGAAATAAACATATAGCTTGGATCTGGACCTGAACTGTATATTCATCTTTTACAGAACTAAAGAAGAACCACCAGTTTTCATAATGCTTTATAAATATGGAAAAATAAAACCCTTCCAAAAATACTTGTCAGAGAAAGGATACACAAAAGGGTTTTCAAACATTTGCTTTTCCCGTGCTGAATTCAGGAAAGAGCAGCACAAAAAAGAAAGTAATGAACTGAAAGAAGAAACAGTAACAGCCTTCCAAAATAGCCTAGCTGATAAGAAAGTTTTCTTATTCTTAATTTGGCAAGATTGATCAT